>JAFIDM010051221.1:0-16399 GCA_023159025.1 Thereuonema tuberculata | reverse complement strand
TATTACATTCAAATCACTGGAACCTTATAGGGAAAAAGCTTCTGAAACTCATTGATTAAACTATTTTATTAAAAACTACCACCCAAAACACTTCGTGTAAAATAAGTTGCCAAGACTCGCATGTCATAATGCTTTCACTGTTAAAAAGATATGAGATCTCATGTAGAGCCAAGCCCCTAACTCTACGAGGCCTAACTCTACAAGCCCTAACTCTAAAAACCCTATATCTTGGTCAAAAAGTATGCCTTGGCCGTTTCGTGGAACTATTTCATCTCACCCAAAAACATTTCATGTAAAATACGTTGCCAAGATGCTCATAACGCTTTCACTGTTAAAAAGATATCAGATCTCACATAGAGCCAAGCCCCTAACTCTACAAGCCCTAACTCTAAAAACCCTATATCTTGGTCAAAAAGTATGCCTTGGCCGTTTCATGGCTGTCACCCAGACAATCCCATGGAGTTATGTAAAGGATATGGAGTATGCCAAGGCACACTTTTTGACCAAGATAGTAGGGTTTTTAGAGTTAGGCCCCCTTGTAGAGTGAGGGGCTTGGCTCTACATGAGATCTGATAACTTTTTAACAGTGAAAGCGTTATGAGCATCTTGGCAACGTATTTTACATGAAATGTTATGGGTGACATGAAATAGTTCCATGAAACGGCCAAGCCATACTTTTTGACCAAGATATAGGGTTTTTAGAGTTGGGGCTTGTAGAGTTAGGCCTCGTTGAGTTAGGGGCTTGGCTCTACATGAGATCTCATATTGTTACCTGGTGATTTTTCCTCGTTTGTTTCCCCCCCGTAAGTGGACTCTTCCTTAACCGGTGCTCGGTTTCCCCGTCCCCTCTGAGGTGAGTTGACTGTTCAGGAGCTGATGGCGAGGCCGAACTCCGGGATATAATGGGGAGTTCCACCTGTGTTAGACAGTTCGTTTCCGCGGCTCGAAGCCGCAAAGTCGTCTCCAGTCTGGAGAACAGCAGAGACAGTGAGTTCGTTTCTGGGCAGAGGCCCAAAGGGTAGCAGAGATCGTTTCCGCGACTCGAGGCCGCAAAGAAGTCTCCAGGCCGGAAAAAGGGTAGCGGAGTTAGTACATGGCTGACAGCCACCAAGGTTTCTCCAAGCCGGGGAAAAAGCAGTTAGTGAGTGGCCATCTCCAATGCGGACAGCAGAACTGCCCTTCCCGCGTTGGAAGCCGAGAAGCACGGCGTACACAAGCCACGACGCCGGCGGCAGACGAGAGGTATCGCCGTCCAGTTCAGCGGGGATTAGCAGACTACTCTCCCCGCTAAACAACGCTCAGAGCCGGCCAACGAAGGAGACGTTGCCGGCAAACCGAAGGTATCTGAAGTCCGGAGTTCCATTTGGGTTCCCCGTGGTCGAGGCGACCAAAAGTACCGCCAGCTTCATCAAGCCTTCCCGGAGTCGACACCGAAGAGGATCTGCGAAGCCCGCAAGCCCCCCTTCCAGTCGACGATTACGTGGAGTACGTCAGACGCATGCTGAGAAGTCGACGCCGACCCCTCATCAGATCCCCACCCACCCCGTTGCTTACGATTTTGGCCGACGGCAAATCTACAGGCAGCAATATCTTTTTAACAGTGAAAGCATTATGACATGAGTCTTGGCAACTTATTTTACACGAAGTGTTTTGGGTGGGATTTCATTTCTTTTTGTAGGAATAAGATCTGATAACTTTTTAACAGTGAAAGCGTTATGAGCATGTGAATCTTGGCAACTTATTTTACATGAAATGTTTTGGGTGGGATTATCTATTACAACTAAATTTAGTTTTAAGATTATTTAGAAAATGGATTTTTTTTCAATACCCTACTTTTCTGTTTTTCTATTGGTCAACTTGTATATACAAGCTGTTTGCACTTTGGAAGAAATCACATTAATACACAGTATTATTTAGGCCGAAGCATTGAGGGTACGACGTATTTCAGATCTTAATAAAATCCAAAGTATAAAAGCTAGATAAATGAAACTTAGCGTATTTCATTAGTATGGTAACTGCATCTTATCCTGAAAATTTGAGCTCTCTAGTATTATCCAGGCCGAAGCTATGAGGGTTGGATAATACATAACCAGACCCCCCTTTATGAGGGGTTGGAATGTGAAAGTTACGGATTTCTTAATTTTTTTGTTGTTTGTGTGCTAATCCTAGCCTGCATACCAAATTTCAGCTTTCTAGGACTTCAGGAAGTACCCTAGACGTTTTGATGATCATGAGTCAGTCAGTCAGTCAGTGAGTGAGTGACGGAATCGACGTATTTTAGGTATTAATAAAATCCAAAGTATAAAAGCTAAATAAATGAAACTTAGCGTATTTCATTAGTCTGGTAACTGCATCATATCCTGAAAATTTGAGCTCTCTAGTATTATCTAGGCCGAAGCTATGAGGGTTCGAAAATACGACGAAACACTTCCAGAAAAGGTATGTAGTGCCCTTCCTGCCTTTGGCTCGTCTTGGCGGGGGCACTGCCGTGCCCCCAGATGTTACTTTCGATATGGCAAATTATTTTCATGACTAATACAAGATAATGATTTGAAGCAGAAATAGTCTTAGAATTTCGAATCTTTCTGTCAATCCAGGCAATTAAGAATGTCAGCAAAATAATTCCTTAATACGATTAAATACGAACCTCAAAAAAGCCAATTTTAATCCAAGCCAACAACAGGGAAAATACAATAGGCCCTACTGTGCGAAGGTCGAAAATTACTGACAGGTTTATTGTGCACCGTAATCCTATAGGCCTTCTCGGAATTTGTGGATGCAAACGTAGAGCAAAGGTTTCTACTTTACTGTACATATTTTAAAAGTTTTATATATTACGTTTTTTGTACAATAAAACATAGTTTTTGATGGTGAAATATTTTTTTTCGTGTTTAGACCTCATTTTTAGTCGTTTTTTTGGGTTATCCGCAAAGCCCTTGCCACCCAATCCCGCGGATAATCGGGGCTCTACTGTATTCTTCTTCAACCAATTGGAATAGGAGAGAGAAAAAAAAAATGACTGCGTTTCCAAAATAATAATCATAATAATAATAAAAAAAATGCAATATATGAAGTAATGTTAACAAACAGCACACAGAAAAAGTGAGCTTTATTTAAAAAAGCAATTTTCAAAGAAAAGGAAAAAAAAAAAATTACAAAAATCTTCACAAAACCTTAAATAAAAGATATGGTTCAAGTTAAGAAACATTTTCAAGCATTTATTATGGGCCTTTTCAATAAATAAATCAGAAAGCCACAATTCTCAACCAAAGTCCATGGAAAGCTCAATCCAAAGAGAAAAGACTTCCATAGGAACCAATAAGGTACAGGAATTTTTCAAACTATCTTTTATTGAGAATTTAGCTTTGCTTATTTTAGTTTTGAAGGTACCATATTGATTTCTACGATTGTTCTTATTAACTTCTGTACTGAGACCTCGCTGTTTGCTGCTGACTACTAGCTGATAATGCCCAAATCACACCAGCATATTTTTTCATCATTGATTTGCTTCACTGAAATGATCCTTGTTTTCAGTGAAGTGTTCCCTGTCCTTGCTTTCCACCATATCGACGAAATATAATGAAACACTGCATATGATTGGCAGAGCGCTAGCCAATCAGAGTTGAGCTTGAAAGAGTTGGCGGCAACTCCCAGTTACGAAAAGACGGCGTTTTATCTTTTTTTAGAGGTTAAAATCGTGTTTCGGCATTGCAATTTCGGTAGAATTTGAAATGACTTTTAGCAAGCTTTCAATCTGTTTGAAACTAATTGTACATTGTATTCAAACATCTCTACTATTTAAACGAAAGTGAGGTAAAACAGCGGCAAATCTCACAAGCCCCTGCGAAAGTAACGCAGCTCAAGAAGAAATGAAATCTCTCTTTAAAAAGTTGACATCTGCACATTCTGACGTATAGAATTAATTTATTTCAGTAAAAATATTGTTTATTTTCGAAAAATAATCTCTTCACTGTGATATTTAATTCCTAATAGCCTTTGGATTCAATCGAAACGGTGGCCAAAATGGCGCTGGTCGGCTACTTCGGTCTTGAAGCTCATCGATTCTGATTGGAGCTCACTAATTAGCATCATTGAAAACAACGTTGCGAATAGCGCAGTTTCTAAATTTTGTCAACATTGGAATCAATGATGAAAATGGTCAACGGAGGCAAATCACACTATCATAGACCGTCAAGGATAGGGTCAATGATGAAAACAATGTTGAAAAATATGCTGGTGTGATTTGGGCATAATCACCAAAGGGTGTGAAAGAGCTGTTCTACGATATCACCTACAAATACTTGGTCTCGCCCATTGACATTTAGAATACAAATGGTTGACACTACTTTGGTAGACAAGTTTGTGCAAGTTTTGGTTATTAGATAGCAGCACATTACTTCCCATTTAATTACTGAGAGGGCCCCATGAATACACACAGTTCTATAGCAAAGGATAGTTATGACTTAGTTTATTATCTGCAGATTAGGTATTACATAATGACCAGGCCCAGGATTCTGATGACATGTCATCTTTTAAATGGTTCACCACAGACATTGCTAACTTATATACAAATCCTGTTCATGGCCCCCATATTACAGAAATGCATATATATTAAGTCATTTTTCTAAGTATTTTATTTTTAGGTCATTTTATGGAATTTATTAGAATATTTTATATACGTTTTGACATTTTCTCACATTCTTAATGGTTTATGATGCATTTTTTGCATATGGTACTGGATATTAACGGAACTAAAAGTGAGGATGAATACGAAGACGAGAATCTTCACAACTTTTTTTGTTCAACCCTTATTTCTTGGAACTTTGAGTGCCAAGCAATAGACTGAAATAATAACCAGTATTTGTATGCAAATAATTCATATTTGTAAAATAATAATTAAATTGTATTAGGTACCTATTAAAATCATTTCAACATACAATGACGTAATCTGTTTGCATTTTTTTTTTAGTTATGAAATTATGTCAGTTTTTTCAAATTTTTAGGTCATTTTATGGGATATTTGCAGTCATTTTTAAACATTTTTAGGTCATCAAAATCCGAGTCCTGGTAATTACATATCCATTGCACAGCAATGGGGTGAGTGAGGAGAACAAAATAATTGTGTTTTTACATCTTAAGTTGGATATGTAAGCTTCATACCAAATTTAAAAAAAAAAATAATTCCACCCATTTCAGCATGATGACGATTCAAACAAACAGCTAAACAGAAGGAAATAAAAATTAAAATGCAGTAGAGTTAGAATGCTCACTCACGAAATAAGTCGTTAATATCTTTTGAAAGTGTCAGTGACAGAGTTAATCCTTATACAAACAAGAACCACAATTTCAATCAACTTTCACATCATTCAGAGTCTATCATGAGTTGCCATTTGAAATGAATAAATTTAACTTACTTGGTTTGTGCAATCTTGGATATCTGTTGCATAGACCTGATGCAAATTTATTCCCTCAGACTGAAAGATGTCGAGATCATTGTTCATTTCAGTTGTCAACCTACATAAAGAATAAGAAATTCAACATTAACAAACATGTTAATAAAAACAAGGTAAGGATGCCTTGTAAACCAATCACAATGCTTCGCAACAGCTTTGGGTACGTCATTTCTGTTGCATTATTCCTTTAATTTCCTTATTATTATAAATGCGATTGCTGCAAATGCCAAAGGAACAATTGTTGAGATTACGGTGATTGTTGCTGAGCTGTATTATAGATGTGATTGATGTGAATGCAAAAGGCACAATTGTTGTGCTTAATGATAATTTAATGAGATTTTAATAATACTTGTCCACAGACAGACGGACAAACCGGGATTAGTAGGCTTCCTATCAGAAATATGAAAGGTATATGAGTCTTAAACCTACATTCTTTTGTATTGGTTAAGGTTATTTAACTTTAAACAAAACCCTGTGCTTTCCTACTCGGCAGTTTCTGATATGGAAGAGTTCTCCAATCTGGAGAGCAAGAGCTGAATCCAAAACTTCTTGGCCAGAAAGGGATTTATTTTGATCAAAATGTGAAAGGGAAAAAAAAAAAAAAAAAAAAAAGGCAGAACAATGTTCTGAAAGAGAGGCAGAGTATGTAAAAATGTAGCTTTTACAAACAACTGGCTAATGCACATCATTTAATCTATTAGTTATTGTAAATTGCATATATACATATGATGAAGAAAAACAAACTCCTACTACTCCAACGATAATCAATATTTCGTCCTATTTATTCCAAGGACTTCTTCTGGATACAATATAAATAAACAAAAACAAAAATAAGGAATGAAAGAAAAAACCTTCTCTTTTTTCTACATTAACAACTTAAAATATGTAACAAATAACTTCAATGAACATGAAACATGACATTAACAATAAAAATAAAGTAATGCAAATAAATATTATTAACAAATTCGTTTGAATAAAAATAGGCGATTTATCATTATTACAAAATTATCAGAAAATCTTTAACAAAAAATAGACAACAATGGATGAGTTATTCACAAGTGACATCCTGGAATAACTTGATCTCATCCATTGTTGTTTTTTAACGTTCCAAATGCACAGTTTGAAGTCTTATACTTTAAAAAAATTCATTGAGGCCGCTCTTCGTGGCACATGAATTTTCTTACTCGTTTTTTTCCACCAGTGAGTTTTTCTTTGTGTAATTTATTCCTTGAGACACCACTGCACTTCCGATGTCTTAAAAAATAATAGATTTAAAGAGATTTTGGATTTTAATTAAACAAAGATTTTATAATAATGATAAACCACCCATGTTTATTCAAACGAATTTGTTAATAATATTTATCTGTATTACTTTATTTTTATTGTTAATGTCATGTTTCATGTTTATTGAAGTTATTTGTTATATATTTTAAGTTGTTATTGTACAGAAAAGAGAAGGTTTTCTCTTTCATTCCTTAGTTTTGTTTATTTATATTGTATCCAGAAGAAGTCCTTGGAATAAATAGGACGAAATATTGATTATCTTTGGAGTAGTAGGAGTTTGTTTTTCTTCATCGTATGTATATATGCAACTGGCTAATGCAGTTTTGACATTAGTCAAAACCGAACAAGAGGTAGAAACAACTAAACTTGAAAATGGCACAAACAATCTCTCTTTAAAATTTTTCCTTGGAAGGGAAATCAACATTTTTTTAATCTGAAAAAATAAATAAGCTCAGCATATCTTCTAAAAATAGTCATCTGTGATAAGCTAATTGTTATTTTATTTTATTATAATCGTAAATCATAAACTACTAATTTCTGAATTGTCACTATGAATTACTTTCCTATTTCTCTTCACTTGAAAACTTTTTAATCATGGATGAGCCGATGCTCTTTTAACTTTTAAATGGATTTATTGGTTTCTCAAACCTACCTGAGAGCTTCCTGATTCATTTCTTTTTGCAGAACAGCTGATTCCGATAACGAATTTTGCAACTAAAAACAATAAAAAAGCATTTTAAATATTGGCTTATTTTTATTACATACTTATGAAATAATTTGTCTATTTCTGTTTCTACCTTTACTTTAACACAATTAAGAAATCAAAATCTGAGCAAAAGTTAATTCTTTTTGAATCCATGACAATGAGCTTTCTAAACTTAAGACTAATAAAATACCACATTTTACAGACGTTTTACCAAATGATTTACAAAAGTTAATTACTGCATTCTGATGATTTGGAGGTCGAAGTTCAAATCGTTCTGTAAGTGTCAAAAATATAACTAAAAATCTGAAAATTTAAAATATGACAGTTTAATATGAATGAATCATATTCTACTATTCTGGATTTTTATATGATAATTGAATTAATTACATTTAGGTTCAAAACAGGCTAATTTTTCAAAAGAATTTACATTCTATTAAATTATTTTAGTTTAAAAAAGCTCCCATTTCTGATTCTATGAATAAATAAAGTAATGATCTATTAACTGAATTCAAGATTTCCTTTATTTTCCCAATAGTTGAATTTTAAAAAAATAACACCAGAAATTTGATTAGTTTCGATTTATGGTTTTTATTAAATTCAACTATTGGGAAAATAATGAAAATGTTGAATTCAGTTACTAGATTATTTCTTCATTTATTCAGAGAATCAGAAATGTGAGCTTTTTTAAGATAAATTAATTTAATAGAAAGCAAATTCTTTTGAAAAATTTTGAGCTGAAATGTAATTAATTCAGTTATCGTATAAAAATCAAGAATAGCAGAATATGATTCATTAATATTTAAACTGTTATATTTTAAATTTTCAGATTTTTAGTTATATTTTTAACACTTACAGAACGGTTTGAACTTAGACTTCCAAATCGTCCCAACTGACTTACGCCTCCCCTTAATAACTGTAATTCTCATCTTGACCATCTTTAGCTTCACATTTAGTTGTTGTTTTTTTTTCATTGTATTTTTCTTTAAGTTTCTTTGAATTATTTTTACCAAATTCAATTTGTTCCAACAGAACTGAGTAATAAACATCAGATAAATGATTTTTACAACTGGACAAAACCTAGAATACAAGAAGAATAGTGTGCAAGTTTGAAATCTGATGTCCTTGAATTCACTAAGTAACAACTCAATTTAAGACTTTTATCTGGACTAAGCTGTTGGTCAGCTGATGAAATTTAAAGTTTTGCACATATTCCCCAAACGAGAAACCTTCTTAGCCATCAAATTCAATATTAAAAAAAGAAATTAAAATTTTAAATATAAAAATTGCACTTTAATTTGACATGTCACACAGTGGATTACTTCAGTTCCTGATATTTCAGAACAGGACTATTCCCGAGTCCCTTTACACAGATTCAGATTGCAAATTTATTTCTTTTATTTTCAATTAAAACCCTTTATATTCTAAAAAGGCAACTCCTATGCCCATATCACTCACAAAGGTAATGTTCATTCACTAGCTCCGGTCCTTCCATTTTCCCTTCCACTAAGTACTCATCTTCATCCGATCCAAAACTACTGTTGAATATTCATCATAACCATCTTGCTTCAGGACTACAACTTGCAATTGTTCCCGTCCCCCAACACTAGTATTCAGCATAACAAACTTCTATAGGAATCTTTAGTTACCGGTACTTTTTTTTTATATAATTTCCAAATTTCATTTTAGTCTCACAGCAAATATCAACGAATCACTGAAATATCTTCTCTAATGTTCTCTCCTTTTTATTGTCATTTCCTCTCTTATTCTCAGTATGATTTACTCCATGAAAATTACAAGCCGAGAAAGTTTGTATTACAAAGTTTCTAATAAGTAAAACAATAAAATTAATCTAACAGTTTACCTGTTTTATTGTGCTCCTTTTAACGCTTTCTCTGGCTTGAATTATGTATCCTACTGACTCCTGCAAATGTCTCATTTTCTGAAATATAAAAAAGTTAATTAATTCTGATATAAATCTTAAATTTCCTATTATCTGAAAATATTAGCATACATTTGATTTGCAATAAATTTTAAAACAAAATAATGACTTTTTTTTTAAAGTAAATAAATAAATGTAGTTTCTGATAAAAAATGCATTTACAGAAGATTAAAAACAACAATTCAATTCTAGGCATTGAATTTTTTCCTCCATTTGTCATTGAAACTACACTTGGTCCAGCGAAAGAACGACTTTGACCTTGGAGAATACCCATGATCTCTTAATCATTCCAGGACTTAAGTGTGTCGAGAGAGACAATGGGAAATGGCGTCTCTCGATCAGCCGATCACTGTTTTAAAGCCAAACAAAGCACGTTATTGCTAATGTTAATTCTTTTTTCGAAAAGGAGAAATCAGCGAAACAAGATTAATATCTTATTAGAAAGTTAATGAGCGAACATCAGCTGCGACAGGAATTGGATTAACATCAGTGAAAGCTATTTGCCGAGAAGCGAAGCCTGCAGCCAGCCGATTGCAGCCGAGTATTGGACTAAAGACCATCTGATAGAAATTGCAGTAGAAACCATTAAATAGATTAAAGGTTTCCTGTAAATGAATGAGTACGTGAGAAACATCTGTATCCTCAAAACAATTGAGTCTAAGGCATGGGATTTTCCAAATTCAAGGAGGGAGGGGACGAATGTTGTGATTCTTCAATCTACAAGTTCACAAAGGCAATGGAAGTTACTCATGGTAAAAACAAATGCAGGAAGGCATCCTTTCTTATGGAAATGCCATTCACTTTGGAATTCATGTCCATTCAAATACAAATTGAATCCATCAGAAGAAAAATCCAAAACCACTGTCCTATGGATTAAACAATTCATTAGTTTTTATTAAACTATACATACTATTTAATATTAAACTGTTAAAAGTTTATTAAACTAAATTTAAACTGTTTAGTATTAAATACGATATTAAGTAATACAGTATATGCCATTTAAATCTTTTAAATAATAACTACCTTCATTAATTTTTTTCTTATACTTCAATTTTCCCCAATGAAAATGTCAATACTAAAAAACTAAATAGCTTATTATAAAGACAACAGTATTCTGCAAGTGAATGATTTGTGTTAACAAACTCCCTTGCCCTTGATTCAAACCTAAGTTTTTAGCTGGCAGGAAAGTATATAAAATTAAAAATGATCTCCCAGATTCAGGGAAATGTTCAAAAAATGTAGAATGATTAATAAAATTAATATTTCTGAATTACTACCCTAAATTTCGAATTGCAAATAACTGCTTTTCTTGCTTAAGTTTTAAAAACATTAAAAAAGATACCGTATTTTACGGACTATAAGACGCACCTTAATTTTTTAAGCAATTTTTTTTAAAAAATAACATTAAAATACATAAAAATACAGAAACCATATATGGCCATTTTTAAGACTGGCAGGAATTTTAAATCAAACACTGGACATTTTTAATATTAATTTCGAGTATAAGATGCACCTGAATTTTGGAGGTAATTTTTCGAAGAAAAAAATGTCTTATAGTCAGTAAAATACGGTTTGTGCAGACAGGTCCCGACTTACAACCATTTGAACTTAAAGGCACATTAATTCTCAGTTTGTCAGAATATAACCCTGTTGTAAGTCAAGGACTAACTGTATTATAATCAATAGCTCTTTTAAAATAAAAGCAAGGCAAAAAAACTGGTTTCCTATTGTACATGAAACCACAGCAGCCTTTTATCCCCGTTTCATTTCGGCCACTTCTTGTGAGACACAGAAAGTGACAGAAGACCGAACTTGTATCCTCCCCCACCTCCACAAGTCGTAAGGGTTTCAATAAGTATAACTCATGTCTGTCCAATTTATAGTTTGCCTGGAGGTGAGGATGGATGGACAGACAGAACCTTAAGAGTCCCCCCCCCTCCTCAACAACTGTGTATGCATTGCTAAAAAAATTTAAGAAAAATGTTGAACAATTTTATAAATGTAAAGAGTATCTTACTGCTATGAGTAAATCTTCTGATTCGTTGATATCAGCGACATGCTTTTGACTGCTCTCTAGAATAGCCATTTGCTTATCGGCAGTGGAAGAGACAAATGATTCCATTTCAGAAATCTTATGTTTATGAGACGAAACAAATTCTCCTAATTTCTGCTCTCCTTCAGATATCTAAAAAAAAAGGAAGAAACATACTAATATGTTTTATAAAACCATTATTTTATTGTTAAAAGCAATACGGAGGGTTGTTTACAATCTATGGTAACGATTTGGATTCGGGTCTATTTCCCAGAAATTCTCTTTCTCCACCAACGATCATGCTCTATTTGATGGCCATGAGATACTGCTATCGCTCTGCAGCGCAGTTTCCATTGCAGGAGACTACTGCGAAGAACGGGAAGACTTATACGTTGCCACTCCTGCTGACAACATTTCCAGAGTCCATCCAATGAACAAGGACGTTGTCTTCCCAAGGCTTGTTTTAATAGTCCAAATGCGCAAAAATCCATGGGCGATGCGCCTGGAGACTTCACTGGTATCTCGGTAAACGGTATAGCCTGGATTCCGGTTTGCTGTTCCATTCGTGTCAGAAAATTCTGGGTCGATTTGGACGTATGGCTGGACGCCTTGTCTTGGTGGAGACGGACCTTGTAAACGTCGTTTCTGTAAAGAGCAGGTAGTTCCTGTGTATAAATTGGTGTCAGTACGTGATCCTGATAGTAGGCAGAATTCACCTTTACATTTTGAGCCACCTTCCGTATCTGCAGCTTGCCTTGATAGGAATAACCCGCAACGATCTTGAATCCCTTCGAAAAAGTTACTTGACATTCTCTGTACCAATCTGGAAACGATTTGGCTCCCACTGGGCGATAGAAAATCGCCCTTGGTTTATTGCAGTCGGACAGATAAACATATGCTTCGTCTAATGTGACCACATACTTCCATTTATCCCCAGCGAGATGTCGTTCATACAGTTTTCTGCAATTTGTCTTACATTCTGAAATGTGCATTGGTAAGAGCTTGTGAACCTTGCTTTTATGTCTCTTTTGAAGTCCCAAATCTTTATGGATAATCTTGTTTACGGTACGAAGAGCTGTTCCTACCTTCGCACCAATGGTCCTTTGGGTCGCTGGATTGTTCCCCGTCACCCTTTTCTTGACTTTCTGAATGACAGCCTTTGTGCGACTTATAGGTGTCCTTGGATTTGCTTGCTTTTCAGTCCTGGAAATCTGTCCTGTACGGGCCAAACCAACACCAGCCAACACATTATGAACTTCTTTCTTCGAAATGGTGAAACCTCTTTTTCTATATGCCGTAATTATTGCTGAATAACTAAATTTCGCGTCAGAAAGGGCTGTGACGTACCCTTCCCAAAACTGTGACACTTTCGGCGGCATTTCTCCGAACAAACTAACCCGCACCCCTCCACACTAATCTTCAAGTACTCACCTGTACGTTTGCATAAATTTGCATACTTACTGTGATTGGTTGCGTTGTCACGCGCCATGCAAATAGTTACCATAGATTGTAAACAACCCTCTGTATTCGAAAACAACTTTTAAAAACCATAAGCCACTTCTGACTTCTGTTTCGTAGAGGATCTGAGAAAGGTCAGACAAAATTGATCAATTTTTAAGTTCTCTTTTATGTGAAAAGCAACACTGAATACACAGGGTGATTCACGAAGATATGCAGAAACTTCGGGAATTCATTCTATATGTAAAAGTAAAGAAAAAAAGTTATATAAACATAGGTCCGGAAATGCTTCGGTATCAAGTTATGGCTAGCGAAAGTTTTCGCCCATAATGTAGTACAACAATACGCACATGGACTACACATCAGTTGTTAGCTCTCACAATAAATCAAAACAATGCAATTCACATTATTGCTGAATAGCTGTTATTGTGTTGCCAACTTTTTTGTAGGTTCCAAGTGGGATACGCTTACAAACACAGGGAGGTACAGTTCTGCGACATGTTTCATTCGATTTTTTAGGTCAACAACCATAAAATAAACCGCTGATTTCGCCTCTTAATTTACTTCCCATACTTCCAGCAAGTCTTCATTTCACCCAGGGTACTATATTATGAGCGAAATCTTTCGCTAGCCGTAACTCAATACCGAAGCATTTTCGGACCTATGTTTATATAACTTTTCTTTACTTTTACATGTAGAATGAGCTTCCGGAGTTTCAGCATATCTTCGTGAATCACCCTATATATAAATATAGAAATCAATAAAACTGGTTTTAATTAGGCAAGATTATTACAGTTCAGAAACACTATTATAAGTTGAGGATATGTTTCAGGGGCATGTTTCTTTTGTGGTGGTGCATTAGAGAGCCCTTAACACTTATTTACCTGATAACATTAATTGGAAGTAACAACTCAATATTGTCATTTTGGAAGTAAAAAAAGAGGAATAATAATTTAATAAAAAAACTATATTTTTAGTACTGTCTTATACATTAGCCACAGTTAACAGCTAAGTGGGATCATTGAAACCTTATTGGAAATAACAGAGCAGGCTCTGAGTAACCAGTAGGGTTCTTTTAATTTTAAGGATGAACCAGAAGCAAGAACCTGTGAGGATATAAAAAAAAAAAAAAAAAGCCCTCCATTAGTTTCCAAACTTTTTTTTAATCGAATTGATAAGAAAAACAAATTGCATAAAAATGCATGCAAATTACAGGTTTACCGAGCTATTTTTTTGGAAATTTTGTACGGGGAACCCAAGATGGACTGTTTCGAGATTTCTATCTCTCTTCGGTTGGGTTCGCCCAGTATTCAATAACTCAGCGGAACCAAACGGAGGAGTAGGAGATACGAATCTCGAAAAGGTCCGTCTTGGGTTCCCGATACAAAATATCCAAAAATAACTCGGTGAACCTTTAATTTGTGTGCATTTTTATGCCTTTTTTTTCCCCCCCATCATATTGTCTTCAATGCTCATTAAACTTGTCTATTTTAATTGAATTGCAAAGATTTTTGACAAAACATTAAAAAACAATATATTAAAGTTCAAGCTTTATAATTTTTGTAAATATTTCAAATTCAGTCAAACAGCATAATTATTTATATAACTTACCTTAGCATCAATCATCGTCCTTGTGTTACTCAGTTGTTGAGCTTGGTTTTGTAAATGGCTACCAATTGTTCCAATCATAGGATGGAACTTATCATTTTGAAAGCTATCCTGTCGTTCTATTGTACTGTCCTACAAATTAAAAAAGAAAAAGCTAAGCATATTTATCTTTTCATTTGAAGCAAATGAATTGACAAATCTCAGAAACAGGTTGGGCCAAATACCATAACTGATTAGTGAGAGACAGAAGGAACACCTTCTGGACACACTTAAAATGATTAATACAAAAAAGAATCCCAATGAGCAATGGCCGCCCTGTTTTTGTGAGATCTGCGCATTTATGATCGATTAGTCTGGTCAGGCACTTCCGTCTGATGTTATGAAAGGACGCAGCCATTGTGCTAATCGCTTGTTACTTTGCAAAAGAGCATTGTATTTATAAATAATATATATTTATTTATTTTTATAAATACTTATTGTTAGCAACTGGTATTGAAATAACGCTAAATAGTCGAGAGAAGTTTTAATTTGGCGTTATCAACATGTCTTTCTCAGTGAAAACAGACTCTGTCGTCCATTGTGACAGGAAAACATAATTGATCAGCTACCGGAAGGGCTGCGCAGTTCAAACTTCCGCCGGTTAACTTTCATTTTGAGAACAATAGTCATCTTAAATGAATTTGTCTATTTTTTTTTTTTTTTTTGGAAATGTCACGATGCTCCCACTCAGTGGGAAGCACACAAATATCTCATTTTAATGACTGATCATTAAAAGTTTTAGAAGGTTCAATAATTGTTTACAGAGTGCAGTGTTTACAAATGAATAAGAAATTCCTGTTACAGTAGAGTCGCGGTAATCCGAGGTGCAGCCGCACTAGCCAATTTTAGTTGAAAACCACAAGAAGTCGTAAAAGGGTCGTCTCTGCCTCCAGCATGGACATAAGGGGACGATTAACGTTCCATTCTTGTCTGTGGTTTGACACAGATTTTTAGTCAAGTCTAGAAAGTGGGTGAATGTTCGATTTTTCGAGCCAACTTCAGACCCTCCGGCATGCCTCTACTTTGAAGCAGAAGACCTTTGAAAGTTTTTCTAAAGTTGTAAATGCTTATAAAGAGTCTTTTCATTTTACCAGGTAACATTGTTAATGTATCTGTAACTTTAATATCTATTATAAATTAAATTTGATCCGTTTTAGTTGAAAACTCCATTTTTTCTTACGTGTAATTAGAGTTTTTTTGTAGTCCGAGGTACCATCAGCCCCAATTACCTCGGATTACCGCGACTCTACTGTATTTGCAAATAAGATTATGAGAAGAAAAAAACGAATAGTCCTGCATTTGTTTTCATCAAAGTATCTATTGAATGGGTCATTTTTACTATGCACACCTCAGAAAAATTCTCTCTGTAGTTATCAAATACTATAGGGAGCAACTTCTGGAGATTGACAGTCCCCTTTGTCTGCAAAAATGACAGAATTAGCATCTTCACAAAAACTCCACGTACTTCATTACAGTCTTTAAAATATGTTTATTAAAAATACTGTAAATTGCAAATTTTCGAGAAGTTTTAACTCATCTTCTCTTTTTCAAGCATATTAACATGAATGGAATATATACAAAACAAAAGTAAAAATAGTTAGAAACTTGAACAATTTCTAAAATTTGTGAATCAAATAATTTTGTTACATAAAAATACATCTATAAGAAATTATTTAATTATTAAAAACAATGAAAACAAGATAATAGCATAACAAATAGAAAAATTTAGTAATGATTTAAAAACATCAATTGTTGTTTTTTTACTATGTTTAAAAAAAAAAAAAAAAAAAACGCTCTTTGTCACAAGAAACAAGCTAAGTTTTGCAGTGAAGATGAGAAGTGTAAAGAAACATTCTGGCTTCATTTTTCTTTTACAAGTA
>JAFIDM010051220.1:1355-14849 GCA_023159025.1 Thereuonema tuberculata | reverse complement strand
ATACATTCCAATTTATTTACTAATTTTTAGAATGGTTTTAATTGTTTAGGATTTCATTTTTGTTTCTTTTTTTTTTTCTTTTTCTTTTCAGATGTTCCAATAGATCCATATGTAAAATGGAATTCAGTCATGAAGTGCGGCAAGGTTTGAAATCCAACCTGCTTTTCAAATGCACTAACTGTTGTAAGCAGGAATGGATTTCAAACCTAAAAGAAGAAGAATCCAACGAGAGAACGTTGGATATTAATTCTGCAGCCGTATGGGGTGCTACAGCTTCTGGTTGCGGTCACACACAACTGGAAACAATTTTAGCATTGCTGGGTGTACCAGCAATGTCCCATGTGACTTACATTAAAAAAGAACAGCATCTAGGCAAGGTAAAATGTCCGATAATTTTAAGAGAATCACAGACAGAGAAACAATGAAAATGAAAAGAAACTAGAATTTGATTATTTGGTTTGATTTCTTTTTACAGATTTGGGAGCAAATCTTGCTTGATGCAGTTATAAAAAACGGCGAAGAAGAAAGAAATATCGCAATTTCAGAGGGTCGGGTAAGTAAGGATGGCATTCCTTTCTGTAGTGTGATTGTTGATGGCGGATGGAGTCAACGAAGTTACGGCCACAGGTTTTCTGCATTGTCTGGATGTGCTGTGATAATTGGCGAGCGTACCAAAAAACTTTTGTATGTAGGCATGAAAAATAAATACTGTTGCGTGTGTGTTCGCCAGTCATCAGAGCAAACTCCCCACACATGTTGGAAAAACTGGGATGGTCCATCAACAGCCATGGAGTCGGAGATCATTGTTGAAGGCTTTAAAAGCAGCATGGAAATGCATGGTCTCCAATTCAGAACCATGGTTGGTGATGGAGACTCCTCTGTCTACCAATCCATTATAGAAAGGGTTGACTACGGTAAACTTGTTAAAAAGGTGGAATGTGCCAATCATGCTGTGAAGTGTTTCACATCTAATCTATTCAAATTAGCAAAAGAAAATGCAGAGGTAAAAAAATTTCTAACAAGATCACGTATTGTGAATATGAAGAAATTAGCTCGAAGATTCATATCTCAGAGTGCAAGAAATGGAGAAACTGTGGAAGAATTGAGGACTGCCTTTCAGAGTATTCCTTATCATATTTTTGGCAACCACTCTAAATGTCAGTCCAAGTACTGTAATGAAACTCTTAGAAATCAAAACAGTACCAATTTGTTTTCACAGATCCCCATTTCTGCGTGGTCTGCTGTTATGAAAATTCTTGAGAATCTTATCATGAAAGCCGGGCGTCTTGCTACTAATGCAACAACCAATTCTGCTGAACTGTTTATGCATTTAGTGGCCAAGTTCAATGGGGGTAAGCAATTTAACAGATCTCAGCGCGGGTCTTATTCTCACAGAACCATTGGTGCCGGGCTTTCATACCAATTTGGCGTGTTGTAGCACTCAATAGCATGGAAGGCACACACCACCAAAAATCCTAATTGTGTTTTACAACGAGTCCTTGCGCGCAGACACAGTCACCTTCTCCAGTGCAGGAAGCGCCTCCAGTTTATTCCTGCCAGCAAACGATACAAACAATCAAAGTCTTGTCCTGATGGTGATAAGGATTATGGGCCAAACGCTCAAGCACCTGACATATCACCAGAAGATCTAAACAGTGGCTGTGAGGCGAAACTGCTGGAGCTGCAGCTCTCTTCGCAGGGTCGCGTCGATCTGGAGATTAAGACTCGAACCCAGCGAGACAGCAGTCTGTGGTTAGAAGAAAGGTTGTGTCGCCTCACAGCTTCAAACTTTGGATCAATATGCAAGATGAGAGAAAGCACATCTTGCCAGGCAACAGTGCATCGTTTGCTGTATAGAGAAGAATTCACTACTGATGCTATACATTATGGCATCAGTAATGAAAGCTGTGCTCTGTTGGCTTATGAAAACCAGACTGGGAAAGTAGCACAGAAATGTGGCTTATATGTTGATCCTGATCATGGTTTTTTAGCAGCCTCTCCCGATGCTATAGTAGGTGATGATGGTCTTGTGGAAGTGAAATGTCCTCAAACAGCTGAACATTTCACTCCTTTGGAAGCTGCAAAAACATTGAAAAATTTTTATTGCTCTGTAGATGAAAACAACAAGCTTCATCTAAAAACTTCCCACAATTATTATTATCAAATCCAAGGTCAGTTGCATATTACAGGTCGCACATATTGTGATTTTGTAGTATGGACTCCTTTGGGTTTGAGTGTGGAAGAAATTATTCGTGATGACAGTTTCTGGAAAACAAAGATGTTCCCGAAACTTGAACGATTTTATTTGCGCTGTTTGCTGCCTGAAATTGTGGATCCTCGGATAAAACGAAATATGAAAATTCGTGATCCAGATTACATAATTCAGGCAAATCATCGAGCAGCTGCAAAACGATCATAGAGCGAACAGAAGGACTCGGTAAAAAGACAGAAAAAATAATTTGTTGTGCCGTAAGTAAGGAACCCAAATGAAAAATATATTTAAATCCACTATCACAACTCAACAAATTGGATTACTTACTTAGTTCCAACTGATTTCTAGATAAGCCTACCTAAGTTGGATCTAAGTAAATAATTCAATTTGTTGAGTTGTGGTAGTGGATTTAAATTTGGGTTCAAGTAACCCTTACTTACGGTACATATTTCTGTTATTCATGCAACTAATTTGTTGTACAAACTGTCATTATTCCTTAATTAAACCGCCAACTAAATCTGCACATTCTTCTTAATTAAAAATGACAAATAACTAGGTACGTATTCGGAGTCCCATAACTCCAGACTGCTTTATCAAGTTTTAAAAAAAATTAAAAATTAAAAATTTTGCTCTTTTTGATTGACGAACCCTGACTAAGAAACGTCGTTCCTTTAAGAAGGAAAGGACAATTTTACATTTTTAATTTCTTTAAAACTTGATAAAGGAGTCTGGATTATGGGATTCCGAATACGTACGTAGTTATTTTAAACGTTGTTATTTGTCATTTTTAATTAAGAAGAATGTGCAGATTTAGTTGGGGGTTTACTTAATTGTACATAAAAGCACGTTAACTAATTAGTTGTCATTATTCCTTTTTGTTGTACATATTTTTCTGTTATTCAAAGCAAATAATTTGTTGTACAAATTGTAATTATTCCTTTTTATTGTATATATTTTTCTGTTATTCAAAGCAAATAATTTGTTGTACAAACTGTCGTTATTCCTTTTTGTTGTACATATTTTTGTCATTATTAAATTAGTATTTATTTTGAATTCATTGTAATTGTAAAAAAAAAAAAAAAAGTTAAGAAATGAGATCTCACTTTAACTAATTTGCAACAAATCGTTTAGATTTGTAGTATTTTTTTTTAATAATAAAATGTAATACTGTTACTGTAAAGTAAATGGCATTTACTAATCAAAAATAACCGTCACTAAACCAGTAGATTCAATGCAACATAAGATAAAATAAGATGTTTATGTTCTGTTTCTTGGCATATCAAATTGCATTGTTTCTTCAAAAAGTTATTATTTTTTTTTTAACTAAACCAATTGTCAGAGTAGTATATAGTAATGACAAACTAGTTCATTTCTGCATCTGTACATTATCTGACCGCTATTTCAGAGAATGGCTTGATATAAAATAACTGCTCCAAATTTATTTAATAGTGTTTCTATGCCCTCTTCTTAATTTCAGCCTTTGAAACAGTGGAGTTAGTTTCACTACAGAAACTCCAGACATAACTTCGTATGGTACTATAGATCAGCTTATCCTCGTGAATTCAAGATGTTGCATAATAGTAGCCTCTCAAACATATTCTAAGTTTTTTTTTTTCCCCCATTGTATTCGTGTGGTGATATTTACAATTGCGACCTTGTTGTTTTATTGGCCATCTTTATATCAAGTCATCATCATCAGTGTTCTGTCGTAGACAGGTCCAATGGCAAGCAGCAAATAAGGTCAACAATGTCTCTTTCTCCAAGTAGTTCTATCTCTTGCCTCCTCCTTCAGGCCTTGATATCCACTTAAAGTTAATAGGTCATCCAGGATCATTTTTCTCTTTCTTCCTCTTGGTCTCTTTCCCTCAATCTTCCCCTCCAATACTTCCTTCATGAGATTTTCACCTCTCAGCACATGACCAATCCAGTTCTTTTTTCTTCTACTAATATTCTTTAATAAACTTCTCCCTTCCCTATTTTTTCCAGGACTTCATCATTAGTCACCTTGTCTGTCCATTTAATTTTCTCCATCCTCCTCCATAGCCACATTTCAAATGCTTCCAGCATCTCTCTTTCTCAGAGTCCAAGTTTCTGAACCATACAAGGATATACTCCAAATGTAACATTTTATAAATCTTTTTCTTAAATCAATATCCATATGATTCGTGAACAAGTTTTTTCTGTTATAAAAAGCAAATTTACCCTTACGAATTCGATCTCTAATATCAATGTTACATTTACCGTCGTCCTGAATTACACTTCCCAAATTTGTATTGCTTAACCTGTTCCACCTTTTCTCCATTTAATTTAATACAAACATTTTCAGCATTTCTGGCAACTCGCAGCACTTTTGTTTTCTTGGTGTTAATTTCCATTCCAAATTTATGGCAGGCTTCTCCAAATCTTTTCAGCATGTGTTCTAAATCTTCCTCACTCTCGGCTAATATAGCCAAATCATCCGCGAATCTAACGCTTTTTATTCTTCTTCCTCCAATACTGATACCCGTATCCTCTTCGCAATCAAAAGCTTCCTTTATCATTTCTTCCGAAAAGATATTGAATAGCACAGGGGATAAGCAGCAACCCTGTCGCACTCCTCTTCCAATTATACATTCCTTTTTGCTTCCTTCTTTTGTCTCAATTATTGCTGTTTGATTCAAATATAGTTCCGCAATTAGTCTGCGATCTCGCCAATCCACACCTATCTTTTTCAGTACTTCCATCAGTTTATCCCATTTCACCATATCAAAGGCTTTTTTTAGATCAATAAAACAAATATAAACTTCTCTATTAACTTCAATATGTCTTTCACAGATTGTTGTCATCACACCAATTGCATCTCTTGTTCCTCTGTTCTTTCTAAAACCAAATTGGTCCTCTCCTAGATAGTATTCCACCTTGTTGTAAAGACGTCTTTTGATAATATTTAACATCACCTTACAGGTATGCGAGATTATACTAATTGTTCTATAGTCACTACATTTAGTAGGGTGACTAGTTTTTCCAATAGGTATTAGAAAGCTTTTAGTGAAATCACTAGGCCATTCGCCTGTTTTATAAATGAGGTTGCAAAGCCCCAAAATCTTATTAATTCCAGATTCATCCAGCTGTTTCAACATTTCTCCAGGAATCTCATCTACACCCTCCATTTTCCCACTTTTTAGCTCCTTAATAGCCATTTCCACCTCACATTTCAGTATGTCAGGACCTCTTTCTTCCAATAAAATTTCACCCTGTTTTTTAGTACTATTTTATCTGGTTTTTCATTCTTTGCGTAAAGCTCCTCAATATATTCCTTCCACCTAGCACCCTACTCTTCCTTGTCGTATAACAGTTTACCTCGTTTATTCTCAATGGGCAGGCTCCTTACATCTTTTTTCTTAAAATGGGTAAGTTCCTTAGCTTTCATAAACATCCTATCATAGAGTCCTTTTCTGTCCATCTCCTCAATAGATTTACATTCATTACTCAGCCAAATTTCTCTTGCCTTATCCGTTTCTCTTCTTAGTTCATTATTTAGCAATCTATATTTTTTTCTTCCTTCTTCGCTGTTTATATTCTTCCATTTTCTTCTCTCTTCCATCTTGTTTATCATATCATTTCTTATCCATGGCTTTTTAAACTTGCTGCTTTCAATAAATCCAATTTCCTCTTTAGCCTCTTTATACCAAGATACACAATTTCCTCTTTATATCAAGTGTAACTTCCAAATTTGTTCTTCTATAAACTTTATAGTAGATTCAGCTATGACCGTTGATGATGGGAGGCCTATAAACAAACTTACGTTTTGTTCATATAAGTGAACCATTGCAACTCAAGCAGGTGCCTAATTTGCTTTAACGTTCTTATTATATCTATTTGTTTCTTTTCCTTCGCTTCCTTTTCACTTTGTTCTTCTTCATAAGAATACGCTATAGCACTTCCAATGAGTGGCATAGAAAAAGACGTACATAAATTGACTACGTTAAATGAGGCCATTATCTTCTTTCCATCACAATTTTGATGTTTTCACTTATCTAGATTATTATTAACACTAAATCTACAGCGATAATTTATTTATATAATTTTAAACCGCTCACTATTAGCTTTGCAATAACCATGATAGCCTTATTCCTGCAGGCTACAGTGGGTCTGATCTTAAATAAATTCCCTTCTTTACCTTTGTGTATCTTGAGAAGGCCTCGGAATACGGAAAGCTTTCCATTCGCTTTGAGCATTTGGTCCATTTCATCTTTATTTATAATGCCTTTTTTAATACTGATGCGAATTTCTTATTCATTATTAACATAATTTCCCTTTCCATTTTTTCAGTTCCTTGAATTCCTTCAGTGTTTTAAAAAAAGCGTACACATCGTGGCATGTTTCTTTATTAAAGAGAGCAACTCCGTTATCCGCATTAGTGAAAAGAACCTGCTCCAGTTCGCGTTCCTCTATGGGTTGTAAAACTATTCTGGAAAATCTTAAATGTCTTTTTTTTTTTTTTTTTGGAATTCACCCACATTTTTTGGGTGTATTCCTTCTATTTTCCTGGTTATCTGTATAATATGGCTTATCTCACCTGGGCCTCAATTTGTGTAGCAATTTATATATATAGTATATCAATTTCTCCTTCCCTACAATAAACTTAAGCCCTTTCACCAATAAGTTCTTCTGTACCTTCGAAAATATCATTGAGCTTTCATGAATCGGGTGCTACATTTTTATTAATCCGTTCCTCTAAGATGAGCCGTTCCACTTTATCAAGTTGAATGAGTCTTGTATTTTTTTGTGCCTGTTTGAATTTGCACCCGCTGGGTGAGGTCATTTTTTAGACAAACATATAATTAAAAACACTCGCTGCCTTAGAGGCTGCCAGTCTAATACGTAAGTTTAAAAAAACTCTTATCTGTTTCCTTTGCTCTTTAGGTAAACTCGAAGAAACTTTGGTAATGGTTCTTTTTACCATCATTAAATTTTCCATTATATTCGTGTGGCGATTAATATTTACAATTGGGACCTATTTAAAAAAAAAATCTTCATTACATGTTCAAGTTCGGATCCCTTCGTCAGATGACAAAATGAAGCAAACTGGAAACAAACCTCAGTTTTCAACACTCATTTCCTATCAATGTGATATTCTAAGTTTAGTTGTAACAGGTTGTCCACACAACTCATATCCTATACTGTATTGCACTAATTTATTTATACTATTTCGATTTACACTGATTCAGATATAAGGTGCAATGATAGACCGATCATATGATTTTTAGGGTGCTACAGAGCATAGCTCATATCAGGAGAAGCCTTATATCCCCACCATGTCTGTCCGTCCATCGCGAGAAATTCATATCTCAGGAACGACATATGCTAAGGACATGATCTATATATGGTTAAAAAGGTCTTGCCAAGACTAGCTCATAGCCGTTGAGAACTTATTTCTAGCTTGTGTGATTGTCAAGTTATAGATCTCTAGAATTTGATCTTAATTTAAAAGTTTTGTTAAAATCTGTAGTAAAATATTAAAATTTTATGAAATTGTGTAATTCACACTATCGCATAAATATCTAATGATTCCCATTCCGAGAACTCTGTTTTCCAATCTATTCTCAATCAACTTACTCCCAGTTTGCAGACATTTTACTTTGAGATTTCTCATATTTTTTTCCACAAACTGTAAAAATGAAATAAGAACAGTATTCATAATATAGCAGACGCAAACTAAAAGAACTCAAAAGTAATTGATTTAGTTCAATTACTTTTAGTTTAATTCTTTGTAAGGTACGAAGAGGAAGTTAATTTCTCTGCCTCCAAATGTCTGAAAAAGTTGGTAATATACCAAATATATTTTGTAATAAAGATATGTGATAGTATTAAAATGTTATTTCATCTTGTGATTTCACATAATGCTAATTTAATTTCAAATATATAGGAATTTAAATTATCAATAAATTAATAAAAGATTGATATAAAAACTTTGTCGTAAATTTGCAGGTTTTTTTTTGGTTTCTGTGTTTACTTTTTAATTTAATTATAATTATTATTCAGAATTTTCTTTTACGTACTATTAAAATTTCAGTCTGGGATTTAACTGGGAAAAAAAAAAGAGAGAGAGAGAATCATTGACTTTAATCAACAACATTTTCAAAAATCTAATTCTTTATCAAGAAATTTTTGCTATTTTTTTTTTTTTTATCTTTTGTTGTTTTCTAGTAGATGTCCTGTTTAAATAAGCTGGTAATTAATTAATTTAAAACATTAAAAATTATAAGTATTCTAAGAAACGAGGAAAACAAAAATTTTCATGAAACTGGCAATTATGTAATTCTTACAGATAAATATTTAAAAAATAATCTGTTAAGTTAATAATAATTATTATGAAAAATACATAAAAATAATCTGTAAGTTAATAATAATTATTTATGAAACAAATGCTAAAATAAGTGAGTATGTTTCTTATTTTATTTTGGTATTTGTTGTGTTGTATTGAGATCAAAGGAACTTAACCAAAAAGGAAGAATCTGACGCTCAACAGTGAGCAGAGCTGTTAAGAGATTACAACAGGATTATTGCAGTAATCTACTTAAGGGAGGATACGCTTAAAAAACGAGGGGAGGGATACAAGGGTGTGACGTCATTGCTTGTAGCGCCATCTAGTATCAGCGAAATCAATTACGTAATTGCTTTATGGGAACCTTAAGACTGCTCATATTAATCCAGAGATTTTAAACTTCATCTTGAAGAAAGCTTGAGACTGCAGAACTAAATATTAGAAACTGTTCTTCTGGAGTAGAAAAAAAAAAAAGAATCCCTCATTCATTCTATATCTATATTTTTAGAATCGCGTGTGCGTATATCTATACAATTGAATTGCGCAACAATTAACGTTTCCACGCGCGTTGTCAGGTAACAGGAGGATTGTTGTATGGTAAATTCTGTCCACAACAATGGAATTTCGCAATCGCGTTGCCAGGCAACAGGAGGATTGTTGCATGGTTAACCCAAATGCGCATATATCCGACCGTTAGAAATGGATTTCAGTATTGTATTGCATGTATTAAAAATTTTAGTTTTACTTTTAGTTTACTTTATATCAGTTGTTTTTTTGCTGAGTAAATATATTTTTTTGTTTGAATAAAAATACACATATATTTAAAAAATATTTAAAAAAATATATAAATAAAACATTAAAACACAATTAATTTCGACAGTATGTCCAACTGTCTTTGTCAAGTGCAATACTTACGTTACTGCTCCCATTTATATACAAAAATTAATTGTGTTTTAATGTTTTAATTATATATTTTTTAAAATATTATTTAAATGTGGGTGTATTTTTATTCAAACAATTTTAACTACACGTAAAAAACTATTACGATAAATATATTTTTTTCGTGTTAAATATGCAAGGCATGAATTTACATAGAACATTAATGCAATAAAGAGCAAATCATACTAGAACTGTGAATCTAACTAAATATAAAGGTAATTTTACAGGAGAAAAATACTTTTCAAAATATTGCGATAAAATATTAATGAAGAAAGGCACAAAAAACTTGCAAATCTTTTGTAGTACAGGACCTTATGTAACCTTTACTTTAATTAATACAAAAGTTAAGCAATGAACATGTTCCTAGAACAAGAAATCTAGAAGAACTAGAAAAGCCAATTTATTGATCCCTTTTAATTAGGACTGATTTTTTTTAACTGAATTCTTGTAGAACGTCTAAATTACAAAATTTCATCAAAATTCGACAATAGGAATTTTCTTACAGGATTAAACTGAATTGATGAAACTTGTGAAATAAAGAGAATCATGATTAAATAAATATAAAAAATTTTTTTTATGTAAAATAAAAGTAAAAAAACTTAAGATAGTTTTTGAAATCATTGCTAATTAATTCCCGAGAAAAATTTGCCGAAGAATACTTTCGAACACAGCCGACAGAAGGCGCTAACGACTATCTGTGCGTAATCAGCCAATGATCCGAGATATTTCGCCTCCACCTGACGAGAGCTCCTTGATTATCAGTATCGATATTTCAAATCAACTAACCTTTTCCATTGGATTCTCCTCTTGTACTTTTACATCGAAGATAACGTAATCCAATCTTGGAAACTAGGTCAAGAATTAAGTAACGAAAGATAGGAGGATATTTCAGGAATGTGTTCTTTACTCCTACTGATAATTGTTAGTACAAAATAAAGTATTCTTAAAAGAATAGAAAGTTCGAGAGAGCTTAAAGACTACTTGCCAGATAAATGTTATTTCTTCACATTTATTTTTCTTAAGTCTTGAAAACGACGTTACTGAAAAATCTGCATATAATTCCAATTATAATATCAAATGGATAGAAATTTTTCATTTTTTGAAAAAACATTAGAATTTACGTAGCTATTAGCAAAACTGTCCAGTAAACTTTGCCATATTTTCTTTAATATTCTGTTCATTGAATTCCCCACAATTTTAGTGACCCACTCGGCTTCCCTGCTGACTGAGAAAATGATCCCAGAATCAGAAATAAGTTAAAAAGACATCCTTTAAATTAAATAAAACAAGAAATGAATTCAGCACAAATCTAACCAAATTATCTTTCTGGTTCGATTATCGGGAAGGAATCGGGAACGACCGTTTCGTCCTACATGGGACTCATCAGCCCGATCTTCGCCTTCCCCGATAAAAACTCCGCTGATGAGTCCCATGTAGGACGAAACGGCCGTTCCCGATTCCTTCCCGATAATCGAACCAGAAAGGCAATTTGGTTAGATTTGTGCTGAATTCATTTCTTGTTTTATTTAATTTAAACTATTTTGCAGCACGTTAAACTCTTGTAAGACATCCTTTACTTGAATTATTTAACACGGATTTAATTTTAAACACAGGCTATTCGCGTGCATTACCTCAACATTCATTGTTTAAGACAATGATATATTACTAGAAACAGTGTTAAAATCTATTGTTTCGATTCCATGCGTTTCAGTGGGAGTTTTTGTCTTTTCGCGCTGGTACAAGAACTCACTTGGAAAAGATTGCGAATATAAACAAGTAGGGAAAGCGATTAGTAAACCAATCACAATGCTTCGCAACATCTTCTGATACGTCTATGAAAATATCCTTGATATTGATTTAATTTCATTATTATTATGAATGTGCTGAGTGGTATTCCTCGTAGCTACAATAGTGGCGCTACGAAGTTTTCTGTAGCGGGAAGGTAGTACAGGATATGACGTCACTGTAGTGGCGTAGTCTTTAGCTATGAGGAACAGTTTTAATACGCTACGAAGTTCACCGACAAATGTGTGTTTCGGTTTAAATATTGAATGTTCTTCTCAGCAATTACAAAATAAGCAAAATTAATAAACTTGTATTATTGTCTCAAAAAAAGTGAATTAATTACAATTAAAAAAAAAAAAAACACCTTTATAAAAAATAATTAGGGCTAGTTATTTTCCGTTTTAATGACGGATTTTTTTTGAGTGTATCAAGTTTATTTTTTCATTGCGAGAAAAACATAGAAAATTCGTTTCTTATAATCTTTAAAACCAATAAATGCATATTTAGAATTTTAATTAATAATTATAATTAGGAAATTAAATTGAAATATCTTTGTCATGTATGTTTTCGTTTGATTTTAGAAGAAATCGTCCGTTATTGCTATGTCGCTGTTTACATGTCCGCCATTTCATTTCTGTAATGCCACTGTAGTGCTACAGGCGTTCCACCTCGAAATACTGTAGTCACTGTAGCGGCTACTCTCGACTACAGTAGCGCACTACGGTTTATGAGGAACACGGAAGTAGTGCACTACAATCGAGGAACACGTTTTCGCGAGTGTAGTGCACTACGTAGCGCTACTGTAGCTACGAGGAATACAACCCTGGTTGCGAATGCAAAAGGCGCAATTATTGCGATTATTGTAATTGTTGTGAGTGTTGTAGAGCCGTATTACAAATGTGATTAATACGCATGCAAAAGACGCAATTGTTGTGATTGTTGTGCTTAATGATAATTTAATGAGACTTTATTGATACTTGTTAGACTAAAAACTTAGATTGATCGTAGTCCCTAAATATGCCTATCAAGTTTGAAGAAGTGGTTCAAGAGTTATTGAGGGAGGGACAAAAGCATTTGATAAGACTCAGTTTTCTAATGGAAGATAGACTAAAAGTATTTCATTGATTTATTATTCTTTAATTAAACAAAAGAATTCTAATCACGTTACAGGAGGTAGGAGTTTCAGAAGATAATTTCTCTTCTGAATGTATAACATTCAGAGCCGTCGCGTGGGCGGGGCGACCGGGGCGATCGCCCTGGGCGCCGCGACAACGGCAAAAATAAAAAATATTTGGAAAAACTTTTTTTTTTATTGTTGAATTGGATATCGGTTTTTTTTTTTTTGGTTGTAGATTTTTGGGATGAGTGGGGGAGGCGCAAATATCAAATGTTTGAAAGCTTACAGATAGGTGTAATGTCGGGTGGGTGCACGTGGGATTGAGTTTGGGGGGGGGGGGCGCCTGACGAAATCTTGCCCCGGGCGCCAACAAACCACGCGACGGCCCTGATAACATTGTAATATATTGCTGCTGTAGTAAACTTTAATCTGATTAAAAATTTAATTTATTCAAACCGTGATAATGGAATAGTTCCATTAATGATTATTATTCGGATTTTAATTTAAAATTATTTCGAACGGCGAAAGACAAAAGTTTTTCGATGAAATCTACTATGTCCTTATTTCTTAGTTTTTATACTACTTTTTACTTCACAAAGGTCCGCTTCACAATAAGAATTATTCTACTTAATCTCAATATGAAATGAAGGCGTGACAAGAAAGTCCTTTATTATCAGTGATGCCTTTTTTTTAACCTTTTTAATAATTTCCAGGGCTGTGATTAGTACAAATACAATTTAAACTTTTATTTAAAAAAATGTCAGATATTGTTAATTTTCTTGATAAAAAGTGCAAATGACTCAGTGATCGAAATCCACTTAAAAAAAAATATGATAACCTTCGATTTCATTGCTTTTGAGATATTCTAAACATCCTTTGTAAGTGATTTTTCTACGACATTTAAATACAAGGAAAACTGAAAGAGAATCTGATAGAAACGTCTAGTGTTAAAAACATAAAAATACGATAATTTGTGAAATGTTTCCCATGCCTACTTATATGAATAATTATTTTGTAATTGTTTGGTTCGGCTCTAATTTATAATCAGTAACGGTACAAGTTTAAATAAAAAAAACTGATGATTTAACAAAAATCCTCATAGTAGATAGTTATTTATTATTATTATTATTATTA
>JAFIDM010051219.1:0-16408 GCA_023159025.1 Thereuonema tuberculata | reverse complement strand
GTGTGATATACATGGTGTTTCAGAATTCCCTCCGGAATTTCGGAAGTCTGTATTTCACAGACAAAGTCGCCCACAGGGACGAGAGCGTTTGGAAAAGAGAAATTAGATTTATTGCTCATTCCTTGTGCAATCCTAGATATACTTTGTCTGTCATTTAGTTATTTATTTTGTTTGTAAATATACATATGAAAATAAAATATTTTTGTTTAAAAATTATTTTATTTTCATTTTATTTAAAACTTCTTAATAATTTATCCAATCATATATATAGCAATCAACACCGGTAGCTATTGTGTTTGTCGTGTCCGTCCGTCCGTATCTGTGCACCCCTAACAACTCCCGAACAGAAGGTCGGATCGACAAACGGATTTCACCATCGTTTTCACAGGCCCAAACAGCGTAGGAATTGAGTATGTTCCAGATATTTGGCACTGTTTTCATTAGATTTCCTGTATTAGCTTAAATGTTAGAAATGTAACCATTTCATTTCAGTTGTCAGCTATAGCTTGATGATTAAGGTCTCCCACCCATATACTGAAAGTTGTCGATTCGAATACGTATCTGTAGTCTTTTTTTTTTTTTTCTTCTCAATGTCCGCGTGGGATTTTTTTTTCTTCTCAATGTCCGCGTGGAATTTTTTTTCTTATTTTTCTTACATTTTTTAGCGGTTCATGTTACAGTTAACATAGGGAACCGCTATTGCTTTTGTGTTGTCTGTCTGTTACACTGTATGTCACACTCTGTAGCGGCCAAACGGTTCGAGATATTAGAATGAAACCTTCACCATTGTGTTCAGCATCAAAAAGTAGGTGACAACGTAAAAAAAACCAGACCTGTAGGACCACTCCCTGACCCCCCCCCAAAATTAACGTTTTCCATAGCAGTGACAATGATAACAATTAACACAGTAATAATACTGATGCTTCATACATAACAATACTAACAATTGCCAACAGGACGTCATTGTTTAATATTTACAAACGTGTTGTTTCATAAATTCTTTAACATATCCAAATGGTGCACTAAGCATTGTATTAGCGGCCCCTAGATTACAGCTTGCTTGTAAAACATAAAGGAACGGCCTTGCATTTATATGCTCTTGCTTTTAATTACAGTTGAATCGCGATAATCCGATATTTGACAGTCCAACACGCTCGGTAGTCTGACACCGCGTCGGATGACGTCACTGCGCTTGCTGCAGACATCTCCCGTCTGCCCCGTGACTCACAACAGTTTCAGTTTAATAGTTTAGTTTTAATTAAATATGTACTCAATATGTATTGTAACAATGTACGTACTGTAGTACGTACTGTGCTGTGTATACATAACCTACATTTTCTTGCCTTAGAAGTCAAAATTCAGTTTTAAAAAATCAACCTTTGATAATCCGACACCCCCTCGGTCCCGCAATGTCGGATTATCTCGATTCAACTGTATTTTGTTTATACAATTGTGCATATTATGGGGCCACTTTGCTTTTAACACTGTCTAAAAGAATTAATTATCTTGTTTATTTTTTTCCTAACTTTTTTTTTATTTTTCCTTACGTTAATTATATTATATTTTCCTTTCTGTCATCGACTTTGGCCAACTATGGACCTAACGTCAGGATGAGGCTAGGAAATTCCAGACGGGGGACGAGATTCACATCCCGTCCAGGATAACCCTGAGATAGTAAGTCCCAGGAGAGAAACGGACGAAACACAGAAGAAAGAAACAGCCACGCCAATGCCTGGATTCGAACCGACACATCGGCCACATCGACACATGAAGTTCCGACACATCGGCCACACGGCAGACCGCCATGCCGAAACGGCTATTTTATATTTTATTATATTTTTAATTTTTTTATTATTATGGGTCGCCCTTAACTTATGCTTTAGCACAAAATTATATTAACTTATTTATGTGAATTTTTTTGTTTTGCTGTGTTTGTAATTTTTTAAAACAAGCTTTAACCAACTTTTTAACTCTTGTTGTTTAACACTTTAAAAGAACAATTTATATCTTTCTTTCCTCTTCGGTATGATTGGTTTAATTTCTTTCTTTTTGGCTTTGTTAAAAGATGATGTTACGAAATTTAATGTATTTCTTCAATAACTTCACAAAACAACAAAAATAAATATTGCTGACCTCTATTAGATCTGAAAAGAGAGTTATGTTACTTTTTTCAAAATAAAGATGGTATGGTTCTCATCTAAGAGTATAGCATTTAAATTTCTAACAACAGCTAAAGCAAGTTGCTAAACAGCAAAGTTGAGCAGTGGGTGAATTTAATTATTAAAAAAAATGAGCCAAGAGTCAAGAAAAGATTTTATAACAAAAGTAGAAAATTTACTGTCGCAATATTGATATTACATCTGAATAATTCTTGTGAAAATCCTATTAGAGGACCAGTGTAATTCTTTTCTTAAAGTTCCAATTAGGATTACACGATTGTAAAAGTTCAAGCAAGTTGGTTCATCAAACAGTTCTAATAAACTTCAATAGGCCTTAATACTTCTATTATCATTTGTAAATCTATGATTCACAGTTCTATTTGCAAATCACAATTGCTTTTCACCTTATGGGAATTCAAACGGATTAAATTCTATTTGCTAATGCCCATAGCTTTTCACCTTATGTGAAATTAACAAAGTTAATTCTATTCACTAATAGCTAACGCTTTTCACCTTGTGTGAAACTAATGAAGTTGCTCAAACTTTAACTTTAAATGTTGCACTTATCACTGAAGGTAATTTCTTCTAAGTTTTGTCATGTTCCGTAATATCTCTCGATGTGATTACTCTCAAAAATCCCTAGCTAATAAATCATGAACACACTTACTTGATTAGCTTCTCCAAAGAATTCCTTTACTTGAGTCGTGGAACCAATGTAAAAATGGCGGCTAATCTTCCATCAATGGACTCCATCTTGGAAAGCGACAGTTCCTCCATCCAAGTTTTCTAAAGGCTCTGCTTAACGAAGGAGAAAACTTATTTTTATCCATTGGCTAATAAAACATAAATTACAGAACGATAAGTGATATTGAACTATTAATAGAATAAACTTTCATATGCGATTATAAGGTAAAGTCGCCAAATACCGCACCCCACTTTGTTTTTTCATCGTAATTTCTCTAAATTTACATATAAAACTTCAAAAACAACACCATTTTACTACTTATTTATTAGTGTATTAATAAAAAGAAACAATTATTTAAGCAAATAATTTAACTATGAGCTCGAAACATAAACAATAGTTTTCTCAAATTTATAATTGTGTGTTCCTAATGTCGCCCCCGGGTATGGTATTAGGGATACATAAGCATTGTACTAAGAACAACTTGAAGTATTGCAAATGTTTTTAATTATTTTCTATATTAAAGTTACAAAATCATGTTTTAGTCTAACAAAGTAAAGTTTTAGTCTTCTATATTAATTCTCCAAGCATGTAGCACAAATGAACCTAGGATTGTCGCAGTCTTCTGCACAGTCTTTATGGCACCAAGTAAAACATTTAGTGCATCTTATCCACTTTTCTCCACCTCGATCTTCCGAAAGTTTTTCTCACAGAAAGGGCAAGTAGCATCGTTGTCATCGTTGTCTCCATCGTGTGTGGAAATCAATGGAGGTTCCTCATCTGTCTCGTCTTCCGACGAAGACTGTCTTTTCGAACATATCTTTTTTTGGGCAGGTGAGGTTTTTATCTTTACTATCAGTTCGCCTTTTTCTTTTTGTTTTTGCGCCGTCATAGTTATTTTCTCTTGCTTCTTCTTTTCTGATTCTTCTAATTGTTTTTGTATGAGGAGATCCTGCGACAAGCATAAGAAGCACCTCCTTACCTTCTTTCTAACTGCGTTCACTGCTTTAATCATAGCATCTGAATCCCATATCTTCTTCTTTGGCATCATAAAGTAGAAAAAATAACAAAAAATGAAACAAAAATGTGTCATTGACAACACACGAATCATCCCTAATGGTGTGCCTAATACCGCACCCGGAGCGGTATTAGGGACACCACTGGGTGCGGTATTAGGCTGTTGGACATTTTTCCTTGATCAAACAAAAAAAAAAAAAATTACAAAATGTAATCTAAAATTTGGATGAATCCGTTTAAATCTTTGATAATAACGGTCTACAACTGTAGGTAACAATATTGTATTATAGACAAACCCTTATGCTATGTTACTGCTAAGATTTTGGAAAAAAAACTTACATTTTCAACATAATGTTATTTTTCTTCTGCACGCGATAATTTCTGTAGCTCCTTCCTTCACAAGTCAAAATGGCCGAATCAGGTGACCTGTTAATTAGTTCCGCAACTGGATTCCACATGGCACTGCCTGTTTTCAAGAAAGCAAGGGGTACGGAAATAGGGCCGGGTGCGGTATTTGGCGACTTTACCTTACTCATCCTGCACCTACTACGGAAGCGTCTCGCAATGATCCATTCAATCTCTCGAATCTCTCGATTTGTTTCTTTTTACAGTCCTAGATCAACAACCATAAATCACGTCTTTTATATACATGACCTTCCCTTGTTTCGTGATATACAATTGTTGTTATAATTTCTAAAGCGCGCCATACAAATTATTTATGAACAGTTTCAGTTTCACTTCAAGCACTACTAAAGCGCTGTTTTTGATAATATTAATTTAATGTAATTATCCCTATTGCAATATTATTCAAACTTGAATCTAATTAATACAGACTAACAGATCAATTTCAGATAATACTTGGTCTAACGAAGTTACAAATTACAAGTTCAGGTTTTATATTAGTTATTTTACATATTGACCCGAATATTAGACAACCTTTGCTCCTGTTTTGGAGGCATCAATAAATTGTAGTTGTTAATTTTCCTTTATATTTTTAAAGTTCAAAATAACATTCTGTGTCTGTTTGGATTCATTGAAAGACTTGATTAGAAAGTTTTATATTAGCAGCAGCCATCTTGTGATAAATTCATCCAGTCTCAACTTACCTCATAATCCTTACTTCATCCTAAAATTTAGCTTTTAACTTCTCGAACCCCATCAAAATTGTAATTCTCTGATCCTTAAAAGTTCCGTAGAATATAATAATTCCCTAGTTTCCATTAGAATCTGGTTCAGAGCTACTAGTAATTCCTTCCTTTTACTAATAGTCGTTTTAGAGACAAGCAATCTGCCATCCATTCAAAACCCAAATGAAATCACCCCAAAAACGTTTACAGAAAAACAAAGCTTCTTCAACCTATTAATTAATTACATTAACAAAAATCGTCTATCAACATATTATTCAAATAAAACAAGTAAAATTGTCGTTAGGCAAAGTTAATTATCTAGATAATTTTTTTTTTTATCTGCACATCACCTCAACTAGATCCATTAAGTGCTAAATAACAAGATTCGAGACGAAACAAAACACTTGTCTTTTTTTTGTTATGTTCATTATGTACCCTTAGAATTTGCCAGAAGCCAATTAAAAATAAATAACATCTTTCTCGCAAAGGATTTGGATTTCCCATACGTCTTCAAAAGAGGATGATACTATTTACCTGTAATAAGTTTTACTTATTTGTGTTTTTCTTGATGAATAAATCAAATTTAGCAGTAGTTTCTTCTTCTTCTTACGAGTTTGGCCTACTATGGACCGCGGGAAACAACTGACTAGATGAATAGTCTTTTCCTCTCCTCCCAGTATTTCTTCATTCTCTCACTCTGCTTCCGCCTTCTATCATCTGACCAGATTACCTTGGTCCTCGTAGTTTCTTTACCCTGGAACCCCCTGAATCCATTAACTCTCATTCTAAACATTTTCCTATTCCAGATCTCTTCCGAATTAATCCCAACTTGTTGCATGTCTCTTCTAGTTTCCTCAACCCATTTAGTCGTCGACTTTAAGTTGGTGATATAGTCGAAGATCTTCTTAGTTAATCTAGATTCGCTCATTCTTACGAGGTGACCATAAAATATCAGTCTTCTCTTACGTATCGTGTCTGTAATCTTTTCCACCCGTTTGTATAAATCCATATTTTTCCTCTTCCTCCATGTACCATCCTCTCTTTTTTCCGGTCCGAGTATCTTCCTTAAAATTTTTCTTTCTCTCTTTTCAAGTTCCTCTATTTCCCCTTTTTTGTTTAAAATTAGGCATTCTGAACTGTAGATCCCTTCCGGCTTGACAACCGTGGTATAGTGTCTGAATTTTGCGTTGTAGGACAGAGCTTTTTTGTTATATATATTTTGCACTAACCTGTATGCCAGTTCCAACTTACTGATGCTTCCTTTGATTGCCTCTTTATCAAGACCATTTGGCTGGATCCATTCTCCCAGATACTTAAATTTGTCAGTTCTTTTAACCTTTCCATATCTTGTATTCAGGTGCGTCTCTCTGTTATGTTTGTATTCCATGTATTCTGTTTTCTCATATGAGATCTTGAGTCCTGATTTTTCTGCGATCTCGTGCAGTTTTTCAAGCATTATCTTGGCATTTTCCCTCTTATCTGTTAACAACGCCAAATCATCAGCGAATGCTAGACACTCAACTTTTTAAATCCTTCTTTTTAGCACCTAAACAGATTCCTTCAATTCCGCTTTCCGCCATGGCATTCTTCCATGTTCTCATAATTTTTTCCAGAACGATATTAAACAGAATTGGTGAAAGTCCATCCCCCTGCCTAACTCCTGTCTTAATCTGAAAGGGCTCTGAAATTTCCTCCTGAAATTTAACTTTAGAGACAGTATCTATTAATGTTTGTCTGATGATAGATCTTGTTTTTTTATCCACGCCGAATTCTTCCAAGACATTGATGAGCGTCTGACGGTCTATCGAGTCATATGCTTTTTTGAAGTCGACAAACGAAATCACTGTGTTCTTACCCCTCAACGCTCTTATTCTCAGGATGCTTTTGAGACAGAAAATTTGTTCCACACAAGATCTTCCCTTTCTGAAGCCTCCCTGATATTCTCCAATCTGATGATCCACCTGTTTTTCCACTATGTTAAGTAAGGCCTTGGAGAGTATTTTGTAAGAAACAGGTAATAGTGAAATTCCTCGGCAGTTGTTAGGGTCTGTGCGGTCACCTTTCTTGTGGAGCGGATGTATCAGAGCACATTTCCAATCATCTGGTATTGTTTCTTTTTCCCAGACATCGCAAATCAGATGATGTAGGCTTTCTACTGCCCTATCTCCTCCGAACTTCCACATTTCTGCAACAATACCATCCTCTCCTGGTGCTTTATTATTTTTCAGTTCTTTAATAATACTTTTTATCTCAATGAGGCTTGGTGGTTTTGACAGTGGGTTTATGTCGGATGGCTTCTTGAAGTCCAGTCTTTCAGATGGTGCTTCGCAGTTTAGAAGGGTATCAAAATATTCCGCTAAAAGTTGGCAGTTCTCTTTGTTACCTAATGCAAGGGTACCGTCCTGTCTTTTAAAACAGAGACTTGGAGGCTGGTACTGTTGTAATTCTTCCTTAAATGTTTTATAGAATATTCTAGTATAATTTCTTTTGAAATTTTCTTCCAAACTTTCCAGTCGGCTTTTATCATACTTTCTTTTTTCTCCTCTGATGATCTTTGCAGTAAATTTCCTTTGTTGACTGAAGTCATTCCATGTTTCCTCTGTTCGGTTGGAATACCACCTTTTCCAGGCCCTTAGTCTATCGTTGAGGGTGTCGTCACACCTTTCGTTCCACCATCTGTGCCTCCGTTTCTTTTTCGGTTCCTGCAAGTTTTCGGCTGTTCTTGTTAAAGATTCCTTAATTTCTTCCCAGTTGTTCATATTACACTTTGATAAGCTTTCTCGATATGTATTTTCATTTCGTTTGAGACTTTCTATGTCGATCCTTCTTCTGCTTCCAGCTTTGTTACGGAGTCTATTCGGCTGAAATTTCGTTTTAATTTCCAAAAGATAGTGGTCTGTGTTGATGTTCGTACTTTTCCTCACTTTTACGTTCAGAATTTCACTTCTATTGGTAGTTGTTATTGCAACATGGTCTATCTGAAATTCTCCTAACATTGGATTGGGGGATAGCCACGTCTTCTTCTTCTTTGGCAGGGCTCTGAAATGTGTGGACATAAGTTTTAGATTAAACTGTCTGCAAAATGCTATTAGTCTCTCACCGTTTCTGTTTGTCCTCTTATGGGCTGGATAATCTCCTACAGTCATTCTGTATTTCCTCTCTTTTTCTATCTGTGCATTAAAATCCCCAACCAAGATCTTAACATTTCTGCGGGGAATCTTTGATGTTTCGTCTTCCAGTGTTTCCCAGAAGTTTTCTACCTTCTCTTTGTTCCTTTTGTTGTCTTGATTTATAGGGGCATGGGCATTGATGATCGTGTAAGTTTTATTTCCGCATCTGAAAGTTAGGAATGAGATCCTTTCGGATGGTGAGCTAAAGTTTGTGATTCAGTTGGCTAAAGTCTTCTTGACCACGAAAGCTGTCCCTAAAATTGGTAATCTTCCATTTGAGGCCTTGTGCCCCGGTTTGCCCTTGTATATTCTGAAGCCATCTGATTCCATTGTGTTATCATCTGGAAACTTCGTTTCTTGCAATGCCAAAATATATATGTTCCTTTCTTCTAAAACTTTGGTTAGTTGTTTTAGTTTTCCTGTTTGGATGAGAGTGTTTATATTTAGTGTCCCAAGCAGATGTTTTCGCTTGGGTCGTATTTTATACGTTGGGGTTCCAGGAAGCTCCGACTCTTCCATACATGATGTTCCAGGCTCTCCAGAATCCGACGGCCTGGGTGCACCACCTTTGGTGGTGGGGATTCCCGTTTCTGGTTACCCCCTGGAGTAGTTTCAACCGAAGACGTTTCCATCATGTCACTTGTTGAAATCATTGGGAAAACAAGACATCCTGTTTTCAAGAATAGAACTAAGGTTGTAAGCCCTAGAGCCCTTTGCTCTCGGGGTAGGTCCCCAAGCCTTTGAGAATCCCTTCTCTATCCACAAGGCAGTGGCCCCAACTGATCAACCCCAGTTGGTAAGGGTTGCCCCTTCCGCCAGTTCCACCATATTAATGAACTACATCTATGCTTTTACTGCCGTCTTTTTACTTTAGCAGTAGTTTATATGTGGGCATAATTTGCTTTCCACAAATATAAGTCGAAACTTATCAAGATTCTATTTATACAAGCATTAAAAAAAGAGAAAATCTCTTTCAAATCTCTTTCTTATATAACTAATACTAGTAAAAAGATCCGTTCTTCGCTTGGGTTACAAAAAGTAAATATCCTAATGTGGATGATAAAAAAATTGCAATTGCGAAATGCCTTCCAAACTTTCTCTGTTGGTACCAAAAAAAACAAAAACCACAAAAAAAAAAAAAAAACCCCAACAAATCAAAAGGTCTGATTTTATTACAAATCTGTAATTAACCCGAAAACCTCGTAGAAGTATCTTTCAACCATGTTTGCCATCCACTCACCGCCCTCCCAGTGTACACCCATAGTTCCAGGTTATTTGAATTTTGTAACTCGAGATTCCTAGATATAAAATTAATATCGAGATCGGAAAATATAAGATTTCCCACCAATTTCTCCCCTTCTCCCTCCCGTTTATACTCCTGGTTCCAGGTTATTCGAATTTTGTAATGTCATAACCCTATCACTTCAAGCCTTTCCTAGTTCGTAAAAAATCATCTGATCATTACAAATCTATAGCTAACCCGAAAACCTAGTCGCTATTATGCACAACAATATTTTAGTTTCAATTGTTGCACAACAATATTTGTATATCATGTCGCCACCGGATGCATATACAGCGCTATTGGGCAGAACAATAATTTAGCTCCAATTATTGCATAACAATATTTGTTTAGTTCTCATTGTCACCACCAGGAGCATTTGTGGCGCTATTTCATGGACTTCACTCCTTTCATCCCCTGGGGGTGGTGTGTCCAGCTTCCAAGATAGCCCATTACTTCCGCAGGCTCCTAAAGAGTAATTCTGCAGAGTTTTGTCTAGATAGGTCAAAGGGCCTAGGAGTGTATACGGGACAAACAAAGAAACATTTCATTTGTATGTACAGTAAAACCTCGTTAAGTTGTCACCTGGATAAGTCGTCACTCCGTTTAAGTCGTCGTTTTCCTTTGATCCCGACGAGGTCTCATACACAATAATGTAAAATAACCTTCCTTTATCCGTCACCAAATTTAATTTTACTCCGGATAACTCGTCACCCTCAAAAATGGCCAAAAGCTTCTTTCTTCTCCATTTTGCATGCCATCGTGTTGTCTTTTCAGCCCAGCCCCTTCACTTTAAGAAAACCAAGCCTTTACTGGGAATTTTCGACCATGCCTGTCACTTTATTCCTTTCCTACCCCTTCGGAGGATTTGGATTCTTGGAATCTTGCTGCTAATCATTTAAAGCACACTTCTCGCTGCGACTCTGTCGAGTGTAGACGTTTTTCTTGACGGCTCCTGAGTGGGACTTCCTTTCATAGCTAGTAAGCCTCGCTGTAAGTGCTATTTTTCTCTTGCAATTTCGTGGGTCGATTACGTTTTTAACATGCCAGGGACCAAAACTTATCTCCTTATCTTTTTTTTTTTTTAAAAAAAAAGACTTAATTGCACTTTTTGAAAAATCAAATGTTTCGAAAACAGGTTTTGCCAAAGAACACCATATTCCCAGGACTACATTAAGTGGTATTCCTTCATCGAAACAAGTAATTGAAGAAGTTGACTGCAAAAACAAAAGAAAGAGAATGAGGAAATCGAGGTTTGACGAGATCGAAGAGGTTTTAGTTTGATGGCTAAAACATGCCAGATCGCAAAATGTGCCGATTTCTGCCGTATTTTCAAAGAAAAAGCCATGAAAATTGCTAGGGAGTTGAACATTGAAGATTTCGGCGACAGCAATGGTTGGCTGGAAATGATTCAAAGACAGATATTGCCTTTCTTTTAAAACGATTAAAATATAATAACTATAAAAAGTGTTTTATTTTATTTTCCACTCATTCATTTGTATATATTGATTTCTGAAAATCTTAATTTTCTTACCGAATCCTACAGCAATTCATGAAAATACTATATTTCAGTATTTTTTTTTGTTTTATTTTTTCAAAAAATGCCCACTCCGCCTAAGTCGTCAATCCGCTTAAGTCGTCAAAAATGATTGGTCCCTTGAGTGACGAGTTAACGAGGTTTTACTGTATTAAGATTTGTAAATAAGATGTTTTTGAACGTAATGCATTTAGTAAGATACTTATTTTTTCTTTTGCAGCATGTACAAAGTTCTCATTTGCTTTATTTCATTAAAAGATAATTTTTACTGAATTATCTAAAAATTTTATCAGCAGTCGTCGTCAGATACAGTGACAGTTAATATTTTCCGATAATTTGGTCTTAGAGTTCTTCATTTGCCGTCTACATTCGATGACCTTCAAAGTTACAACACCACAGAACTCTGGCAATATAATTATTATTTAAATAAGGTAAGATAAAAATCATTAGTAGAGTGTCCAGGATTATGTCTTAATAATCCTAAGACATAAGAATATAACGCTTCAGATTCGTAAATTTTTATTCATTCTTTTTCTGGGGAAATGATGACTCCCAAAGGTTTTGGAAATAAGCCAAAATTGAAATCTTTTCTTTCTATTTGATATTAATATTAAGTAATAGAAAATAAACACTTGGAAGTCTCAAAGTATCTCAAATCTCATTAAGAAAATAATATTTTCAATTTGTTCGTTTGTTTTATTTTCGATGGAAATTTAGAAGCATAAATTTGATTTCTTTAAAAACAAGGTACTACAGCGATTAGTAAAACAATCACAGTGTTTCGCAACGGCTTCTTTTATCACCTTTACTTTAGAATAGAGTGCGCCGGGGTGGTCTGTAAAATGAGCGCGCGCGTCTGTTTGCGACCCCATGCTATCTTACTCACCCCTATTTGTATGGAATAATCGTCATTCTTAATTCAAACCTGTTAATACACTGAATTACTAATAATGATTAAAAAAAAAAACTTAAGTTGAGAAACTGTGAAAAGATTTAAAATAGGGAAATAAATGAAGAATAAGATTTGCCCATGAGGGAATCGAACCCATGACCTTCCCGTTGTTAGCACGATGTTCTAACCAACTGAGGTCACAGGCCACCTACAACATTCAAGAAATCCTAAAACAGTCGCTTCCTAAATATCTACTTTACACAACGTAATACTAATTTTAGAGAAAATAAAGTAGTTATCAAAATCCCAATTCTAATTTAATAATTCAATCCTGATTACATAACCAATATCTCATAATCTCATAAGTTGAGAAACTGTGAAAAGATTTAAAATGGTTAGAAAAAATTGAATAATAAGAATGGCCCATGAGGGATCGTACCCACGATCTTCGCGTTATTAGCACGACGCTCTAACCAACTGAGCTAACAGAAGCCGTTGAGAAGCTTTGTGGGATATGTGTCCACAGACAGACAGACAAACCGGGGATATAAGGCGCCTTCAGAAGCCTAAAAAAAAACTAAAGAAAGATGAAAAAAAATTAATTCTGATTTCAAATCATTTTCTCAGTAGAATCATCAGAACCCTGATTCGGGGTTCTTATCCATCATCGCCATTTCCAAGTGAGTTAATGGTTTAGAATCAAACGAGCATATTATGAGCTGACGAAAATCACACAAGAAACTGACATTTGATATGTTTCATTCAATATTAAGAAATATTTTGAAATACAAAATTCAATATAAAATACCTTGACTCAATCTTAATACATTGGTTAGTTAATAATCAAAACGAGAAAGAAAACAAAAATAAAATTTAAAAAAAGAAATCAATCAAGTTTCTCACTCATGACTCATAAAGATTAATTTTATTTTTATTCCATTATGTTATCACAATGATAACTTGGGTGACCTAAACTGATAACAGGTAATAACGACCAATCCAATGTTCCAGTGATGACAAAGTGATCTTGAATCGAAATATTTAAGTAGTTTATGTCCCGTAACAAGTTAAGTTTTATGTAACTTATATTTCTTTGCTTCTACTACTTCTTCGTTGATTCTTTGCTTCCCCCCCCCCCCCATAAAAAAAAAGAAAGAAAAATGTCTTCGAATCCCGACAGATCAAGCGAAGAGTATTTACAATAAATATTCAATTCGATAATTTTAATATTAGATTGAAACACAAGAGAAGTCAATATCTCGTTTAAAATGGAATGGGGAAAAAAAATAACTTTTACATGTAATATTATTAAAGGTGCAAGATTGCAGTCTTCGCGCTCATTTGCAATGATTTTATCTTGATTCTATGTCTGATTTATAAAATACATCCACAAATCCTCTAAGAGGCATCCTACGAAATTAAACAACTTAGAAATAATTCTGTGTATCGAACACAACATTTAATTCCTGATTAAAGCATGTTTGCCTATGGGAGAAATTTAATGTCTTATTCGCAACACACCCACACGAATAAATTATTCTATAGCGGATCAATAAATGACGCCAACAATATTTGCAATAATTTCACTATCGATGAACGAGATCAGTTTAATAAACGATATTTCAGAATTCAGGCTGAATAAGTTTTCTTTTTCTTTTTTTTTAATCTTTTTCTTTAATTTTAATTATAATAACTATCACGGATGATAGTTATTATAAAAATAAAATATAAGGGTGAATTTTAGTTATTCTTTTTTTTTATCACTATATCTTTATCTCAAAAGCAGAATTGTTTTGTTTGGACTCGTTTGGAGCTGGTTTTAGTTTTAAAACAAAATTTGGGTAATTAACACTTGGAATAGGTTTTATCCAAGTTTGATTCCAGTTGTACGCCATTAGATAAGGACACAATAGCTTGCATTCATATTACAAGATTGGTTTTATTTCCATAATAACAGAAAAAATATAAGGTCTTTTTTTGTGTATTTGACTTGATTGATATTTTCTTTCAGATTACATAAGGATGGGACGTTCCTGGATTTTGATTTTCACTCTTCTCTGTACGTTGGGTTTCTTATTCTTTGCTTTGGCTCCTCTTTCTCCGGATCTTTCCGTTCAGCCATTCAAGTAAGTGGGTTTCCTCATTGTAATTTAATATCAAAGATTAAAAAAAAACCAAAATTATTAGAAAGATAATTAACTATTATTGAGACATTCAATGAAATATCCCAGACGGAACAATCGCCTCAAAATAATCATCCAAACCAAATAAGAAAAGAAAAAGTGATGCTTACGATATCTAATAGTCAGTTCCAAATATAAAGGAATTAGAGATGACACGCTTTTTAAAGAACCGACCTAATTTTTTTCAATAAAAGACTAGTCGGCTACCCGTCGCTTCGATCCGGAAGCCTCGCGTATGTAACGGAAAACAATTTGTTATTTATTAAAAAAAAAACACACACACACAAATTACATCAACTAAAATAAAACTAAAATTTTTTTAAAGTTTTTTTTTTTTTTTAATTTTAATTTTTGATGTCTATATTCTCTCAATCCACGACTGCTTTTCGAATCAGCGTGTGAATCGAATCTAAAATATATTTTTATTTTTTATAGAGATTGGAATGTAATCCTTGTGGTCTAATGCCTAAGACGTCTAACTTCGGAGCAGAAGGTTGCATGTTCGATTCCAGTAGATAACTTGTAGAAATTATTTCTATTTTTGTAAATTACAATAATTGCACCAGATTACAATAATTGCACAGACAGAGAAATAAAAGATTTTATTAATGTAGATACACTTTTCAGTGGCTTATGAGTTAGAAAAAGTGAGTTTTCAGTATTCTACTTAATAGAAATAGTGCTTCTTTCTTTCTTGAGTTTCTTTTTATTTCCATTGATACTTTACAGTGGTTTTTGAGTTATAAATAGTGATTGTTTTTGAGTAACAAATAGTAATTTTTCAGTATTCTACCTAGTAGAAATAGTGATTCTTTTTTTTTTCTTTTCTTTTTTATCCAATTCCAATTGATACTTTTCAGTGGTTTTTGAGTTACAAATAGTGATTTTTCAATATTCTACCAAATAGCAATAGTGATTCTTTTTTTTTTTTCTTTTCTTTTTTATCCATTTCCAATTGATTCTTTTCAGTGGTTTTTGAGTTACAAATAGTGAAAATTATCTACTAATCTATGCCATCAGATTGTTCGATATTGATATTTGAAGAAGAGATGTTCATATGGACGTTGGTTGTTATAGATGATAATTGAAGATCATAGCTTGTATACGAAATTCTTCGCGACAAATTGATTGTGACTATTCTTTAGAGTGAAGATAACCAAATTCTGTTGAATTGTGACTCAAAGACATAAAGTTGTACGTGAGTGAAGAAAACGTTTTCCAAATATATAGCAACTTTATTAGAGCTTGTCCTGGAGCTTTATTGATAAACATCGCATAAGAAGGTCTGATCGGAAATTGTTTTCTTTTGAAAGTGAATGGAAGTAGATTATCGCATGGTTCCATAGACATCCTATGGATGAAAACAAAATCTCCTTTGTGAGTTCTGTTATAATTTCGGTTTCTATGAGATCATTATCGAATGAACGGCATTTAAGTTGAGTTCCATTGCAGTACGCAAACTTGGGATTGATGCTTCGCAACAATATTATTGGAGATCCAATCTTCAATGACAAACGATGTTGAGGAATACCGCTGAGATTCAATGCGTTCAGATACTCGGGCAGATAGAGATGTTCGTGTGGTGGATTATCAGAAGTGTCAATTTTATTCGCACTTGTATGCTCTATAGTCTCTCCTTGTATTCTTCGACTTATCATTCGATTGATGTTATCGACACTCTCGTTCATCTTGGTTGATGAACCGCATATTTATCGTGAGTTTTTTGACTTTGATGTGATTCTAGCTTTTTGAGTTACAAATAGTGATTTTTCAGTAATCTAACTAATAGAAATAATGCTTCTTCATTTCTTGACTCTTTTTTTTTTCCAATTGATACTTTTGAGTGGTTCTTGAGTTACAAATAATGATGGTTTTTGAGTTACAAATAGTGATTTTTCAGTATTCTACTTAATAGAAATACTGCTTCTTTCTTTCTTGACTCTCCATTTTTATTCCAATTGATACTTTTCAGCAGTTTTTGAGTTACAAATAGTGATTTTTCAGTATTTTACTTAATGGAAATAATGCTTCTTTCTTTCTTGACTATTTTTTTCATTCCACTTGATACTTTTCAGTGGTTTTAAGTTACAAATAGTAATTTCTCAGTATTCTATCTAATGAAGTACTGCTTCTTTCTTTTTTGACTTTCTTTTTTATTACAATTGTTACTTTTCAGTCAAAGTCAGTTCAGGTTTGACAGATATGTCAAAAAAACAATATGAAGAGAGTTGTAGTTCCCATGGCCTAATGGATAAGATGTCTGACTTCGGATCAGAAGGTTTCAGGTTTCGTTTCCTGTCGCGGATGTTTCATTATAAAAATTCTTTCTATTTTTCATTCTCACAGAAAACTGCGCCGGACA
>JAFIDM010051218.1:0-15728 GCA_023159025.1 Thereuonema tuberculata | reverse complement strand
AGAAGAAAACTGTAAATGACGCTGATGAGGAAAGCTTGTTCAAGGCAAGGCAGTCCGATGTGAGGATGATGAACCAGACAGATGAGGTCGTAGGAACCGAGAAGAAAAAGTTGGAAGAAGAACTTAACAGACTGAGATGCCAGACAGAGAAGTTGGAGGCAGAAAAGAACGCCCTCGTGGAACAAAAGAGCCAGCTCTCAACGAGACTGGCCGTTTGCGAGGAGGAAATTTTGGTCAAAAATGAGCGCTGTGAGCTGCTGGAGAAGGCCAACTCCGTACTGGAGTCCAGAGTGGCGGAAATGGAAAAAGACATCGCAGACAAGGAGGCCGCAATAAGCTCCTTGATACAGAAACTAACCGAAAGCAAGAACCTTCTTAAAGCAACTTAAATGTTACATTTCATGTTCAGTTACTTGGTTCAGAAAAAAAAACATTCAGAAAATCAAATGATTAAAAATAACTGGTAAAACAGACTTGCATTATTCAAGTTCAGGTGCATTTAGTCGCCATTATGGATTTTCAATTTCACTGGTTTCCAAAATTAGTCTCCCCCCCCCCTGCCGTTATAGTATAATACACCTATTTTATTTAAAAAAAAAAAAAAACGCTCCCACCAAAAAAAAAAAAAAAAAAGACATACTAGCACCCCTCGTTTTTGGGAAACAGTGCAATATATTTGGCTAAATTAACATTAAAATTAGAAAGTAGTAAAATTGTTTTTAATTCTATTTATTTAACTTCGTTATTTATTTTCAAATGCTATTAATGAAAGTTCTTTAAAAAAAATTACTTTAGTTTGAATTTTTATAAATCTTAACGATTTTTAGAAACAGATTTCTAGTTTCAAAATAAAAAGAAAAAATTAATGAAAACTGTATTTTTAAACTTCATGTTTTTCTCTATAATAAGTTCATATCACAAATTGAAAAAGAACTTTAAAAAACTACATTGGAAATTTATTATTTATGGTTAATGTTAGTTTGTTTTCTATAGTTTGAAATCTGCAAATAATTGAAATAAAGACTATATTAATATTGAAAATGATCTTTATTGCCTGTTTGCTGACATACATCTTTTAACTAGAATTGTAAAAATCATTAAAATTGTATTGTCTTACATTAGCGGAATGTTTGTATTCGTAATCTGTAACTTGAAAGACAATAAAAAGAAAAAAAAAAAGTTCTCAATTCTATTTTGTTGGTTCTAAATGTAGGTTGTAGGATGTTCTTATTTTCGTATTATTGATGGCGTATTTGCATTTATTTAATCTTCACGTGTCTTAATTATCCCGAGTTATCAATATTAAGTTAAACAGAACGGTACTTTCGGATTAGAAACTATTATAAACACTCTAAAAGTTAATCAGAAAATCATCCCTGTAGTTGTATTATTGTAGTGTTTTGGGTTTTCAGGATTTTTCTAGGTACATTTTCTCATTTTCATTCCTCGTCACGCCTTCCAGATTGTGCACTTACAGTAAACCTCGAGGTACGACCACTCGCAGTTTCGACAAACTCCCTGTAAAGTCCTCCCAGATACTTTCCGAGTTGCAGGCGTAAGTATCTACGTAACAGGTTCTAGTCGTTCCCTCGTTAACAAAACCGACTGTGCTTCCAGTGGATCAGTGGTTTAGTACCAATCAAGCTTGTACAGTCGGACCTCTATTTAACGAAGTCGCTAAATCCAGAAAAAAAGTTCATTAAATAAAGATTTACCTTTTAAAATTACTTTAAACTACATAAAACAGATTTAAAATACATAAACAATAAATATGATTAAAAAAAGTAATAATTTTAATGACATAAAGCATACATTACCACATGCGTACTTAAATTTTACTAATAAAGTCTGTTAATTTTGTACGATTTTTTTTTTTTTTTTTGAAAAAGTGTTTTCGCTCATAGTACGTCTTGCATCTTTGCAATGCACTAAAAACCCTTCAGTATTTTCTTCAAATTTTAATCCCCGTCGGATTGTTTCAAATGATTTTAGCATTTCATCATACGAAGGTTTTTGTTTTTTTTAAATTTGTTTATCACAATAATTTCCATTTTGATCATCTTCATCTTCATCGCAATTCATAGCTGTACTGTTTTTATTTTTCACACTTCAAAATCAAGTGAAAGATAATCATCAATCAGCACATCATCGTTAATTTCTTCTTTTTCCCTCAGCTGTATCCACATTTCTTTCATTTCCTCTAAGGGAATATTGATAATAAAAACATTTCAAGGAGGAAAAAAAAAATAGATACCACGAAAAAGTTCGTTAAATAGAAAATGCACATCGTTATTTGGAGGTTATTTTACGAAGAAATTAGCAAAATGTGTGATAAGCTTAACGTGCCTTGGACTTAATAAAATTGGCGTACTTTATTGGCACATAAGAAGTTAAAATTAATCAAACAGCATTAAAAAACATGGCATATGTTTCGAGGTCTCAGTGATATAGCACCCCTTTTTCAAATAAAAAAAAAAAATTAAAAAACCCTACCAAGAGTAGGAAAGTTTCTCCTTCCAGATTGGAAGTCGTCAGTAGAATGATTGAAGCTCTGTTATCGCGTCATGTGATTTTTTGGGTACAGCGACCTCTTGTGGGAGAAGCATAAAACGATATAAAATTCGTCTGCAATTTATAAATGGCGCCTGGAAGGAATGGATTTAAAGAAATGTGAGGAGAAGAGAAAAAAAAAAAAAGGAAAAAATTATTATTTTTCTCTCTCCTTCCCCCCCCCCTTTTTGTTCTTACCCCTGTTCTGTTTCCCCCTCCCTCTTCCTCTATTGTTTTTAGGATATCTTTATATAGGCCAGTCAATAAAAGCATCGAACATCGCAAACGCGCATGTATCTACGATTTTTTTATATGTTGTTAGGACCCCTAAGAGTAGTTTATACCCAAGTTTGCAACCCTGAAAACCCTGTGCTACTCCTGTGATGTTCGAAAAACTGCGAAACTCGGCCACCTATGTCAGTTTTGTCCAAAAAACCACGTGAAGGAAGCGTTTATCTGGTATCTTCACTCTATACTTTGTAAAGCAAAAGAAATTTGCTACAATTTGAACCCAACTTGAGCTCTGTAGGTCTATTGGTTGCGGAGATGTAGCCAGTCAAAGATGGGCAAGTTTTTCCAAAAAGTGGTGAGTTATCGGTAGGGTCATGTTCCAAGACACGTACTGGCTAAACTAATGGTTCTAGAGAAAGATCATGAGAGAGAAAGTTGTAGAGAATTAAATTGGCTGATTCCAAAATGGTGCCTCTGAGCCTCATAGTTTCCTCAAAAACGAAAAAATAGTAAAATATCGGAATTTGAAAAAATGAGGAAAACATTGTACTGAATCATGTTGGTATGTATTTCTTTAAAAACACGTGCAAGAATGTGAACTTAACATTGTGATCTGGCCCAATATTGTTAACAAGCTGATCTGGCATCTCAATGATTCAGTCAGAGCCATTGTGGAGGGATACGTTAGCTACGTTTTCAACCACTGGTACAAACGTAGCTGTGGTGTTTGATGGATACCCACACGATGCATCTATGAGGAGCACTAAATCAGCTGAACGCCTGTGACCCATCAAAGTTCCCCAGGCAGAACTGCTCTCCAATGAATCTAACAAACGCCGCTTGATCACCATGATGCGTACTGAATTTGAGAGGCAGGATATCGAGGTACATCAATCTCAAGAAGACGCCGATACTGATATAGTGAAGACTATGTTTTGGAATCCAATTGTAGCTAATTTAATTCCCTACATCTTCTTCTCTCATGATCTTTCTCTAGAACCTTTAATTTAGCCGGTACGTGTCTTGGAACATGACCCTACCGATAACTTTACAGTTTTTGGAAAAAGTTGCCGATCTTTGACTGGCTATACATACGTAAACAATGGACCTAGAGAGCTCGTGTTTGGTTCAAATTCTAGCAAATTTAGTTTGTATAGTTCGCTATACAAAGTATAGCGTGATGATAGCCGAGAAACGCTTCCTTCCGGTGTTGTTTTCGACAAAACTGACACAAGTGCCCGAATTTCGCAGTTTTTCGAACACCACAGGAGTAGCACAGGGTTTTCAGGGTTGCAAACTTGGGTATAAACTACTCTTAGGGGTCCTAACAACATATAAAAAAATCGTATATATATGCGCATTTGCGATGTTTCCCTTTTTTTGTGTCGATATTGACTGGCCTAATAAGCCATATTGAAGGACGTTAGTTGTAGAGAGGTCCTGGTTATAGCTTTTTTGGAGTCGGATCATACCCGATTCATAGAATTCGCGTAAATACTTGTTAGAACGAATCCCTAATATTTGGGTATTTTCTATATCCAGGATATGGCCTGTATCACGGCAGTGGATAGCAGTTTCATAAGCAAGATTAAGTTTTTTAACAGCAGTAGAATGCTCTTTAAGGCGCGCACATAGTTGCCTTTTTGAATTACCTATGTAAAGACAACTCTGGTGGTTATGATTTGCATTTGATACCATATATTGCACCTTGTGTCTTCATTTTCTGATCATAATTAGGAGGTTGATCTTTCCTGTTTAGGAACATGCCTAATGTATTAGAAGGCTTGCATGCTATGCCAATATTGACTGTTTAGAGTGGGTTGAATCCGTTTAACGAGAGCCTTATTATATGTAAGAGAGACAAACTTTTTTTGGGTTAGTATTTCTATTTTGAAATGTTAGCTCCTGTGAGGCGCGTTTTTTAGTGCCGTTTCTATTTATATGATAAAAGTCTCGAAAGAAACGATTTCAAACGTGATCCGGGATTCCATTAGCACCAAAAATGCGTTTTATTTCATGGATTTCGGAATTGAGAATTTTAGTAGAGGAACATATCTTATGGGCTCTGTCAAGAGCCATGATTACCGAGTTACGTTTATATGTCATAGGGACAGAGCTTTGGAAATTGATGGCAATCTGCGCATCAGTTTTTTTCCGAAAAACGGAAGTAACATAGGATGCTCCTTGTTTTTTTATGTTAATGTCTAAAAATGCCAAGGTGTCGTCCTCATCCAATTCCATAGTGTATTGGATACAGGGGCTAATTCCATTAAAAAGAGAGAGAACAGTGGAGGTAAAACTTTCATTAATGACAGCGAACGTGTCGTCCACATATCGACACAGGTAGTGTACATTATGATACACATTGTCAATAGAACATACTTGTTGTTCTATATAATTCATGACAACTTCAGCAAGGGCTGCAGATGACGAAAGACCCATAAAGGTCCCTGATGCCTGTAAGAAGATTCTGTCATTAAAATTAAAGTATTGAAGGTGGAAAAGCAAGTTGATCATTTGCAAAAGGCGCTTAATGTTCACGGTTGCTCCTTCATAGGTTAACTCGTTGTCCCGATTAGTTATTAATTGAATGGCCTGCTCGATGATGTGCGGAGTAAGAGATGTGTATAGGTTAACAACATCGAGGGAAATTACCCAAGTAACACAAAACTGATGGCCCAATGTTGGGCCAACGTTGACGGCCAACCGTTGGCCCAACGTTGTAATTGGCAGAGTTGCCAACGTTCGGCCAACATACACTTTCCCAACGTTGGGCCAACGCAGTCGTGCCAACGTTGGACCAACGAGGTTGTGCCAATGTTGGGCCAACGAGGTCGGGCCAACACAGTCATATCAAAATTGATATAAAACAACATTGATGTTTGTAAATAGCCACATACATCAGCAAAAGAAAATTCCCTAGATTCTTTATCTTATATCAGCAAATTCAAGTCAATTCAAGTCAAATGAAACAAATACACAGCAATTGAAGACAGACAATTAAAATTTGCTTGTTAAAGTCAATTACAGCAAAATGTTCATATATTGGCTCTCCTTTTAAAAGAATTTGTAAAACTGAAGCAAATGATATGTTTCAAACATCTGTTTGAACCTATACACCCTGTTTTAATTGAAAATTCAAGCCATTGATATGCTATCTTATTATAGCCTTTGTTTATGCAGAACAGCAACATTCAGCATACTTTTAACTTAGATTGACTACTTTATAATTCATTATGAAATAAAAATAAATATTACACCAAGCATTTACAAATAACCAAAAGTGATTAAAATAGTATTAAGACTCTATACTTAACTGAAGATCTGTCTGATAATGATTGAAGCATCAAATATTCAGTACAATTGTTTTAATCTCAACTTGCAAAAAAACACAAACAAACTATTGTTCGAAATAAAATATTTTTAACACATAAAATTGAAAAATAAGTGCTTCTGAAGATTAATTCTACTGATGGCGTCTTCTTGATAATTGAAAAAAAAAAAAAGCAAACGCATTTGGGCTTCTATTTGCTGGTCGAGCAGAACAGTTTTCTAGCAGTTTTAGTGTTCTTGATGTTGACTACTTTCCACCACTTTATTACAATCTGCAAAAACTTAACAAGTCCTTCACTATTCTGACTGTCCAAAAGTGATGCTGCAACAATATTTGTTTCATGAAAAATTCTCAAACATAAACTAACATTCTGTCTTTCAAGATTACTTGGAGAAAGAGCTTTTTCATTTAATTTTGGAGCAAGTTTTACTAAGCTGCTTTTTAATTCCCAAGAATTAATATCAAATCTTTAAATGATATTGTAAAAATTTCAGTATAGTTCCCAGATCTGAGAAAAAAATGAAGCCTTCTCGGTTTTTTGGTTTATCCAATTATTTCTGATGCTCTTAAGAATATGGACCGAATCAAAAAGATTTTGAATTCACCGTTTTTGGAATTACTTATGAAAGTTGTTAACGTACCACCACAAAGCTGAGTGAACATATTTCTGTTGATCCTGTTGGCTGCAATGTTACTAATAATAGGGTATCCAGCTTTTTTACAATTTCTATTATCTGCTCTGTCATTTCTAGTAGATCACTAGCAGTTAAATTTTCAACAGGAATAAGGACAACATTTTTGTTGTCTGAATATATAGAAGATATCATATAACTCTTTACACTGTTGGCAGCCTGTAAATTTTTGTTTGCACTGAAGCCAGACAAAGTATTCACAGAAAAATTAATTTCAGGTCTTATAATAATTTCATCTAACAGCAAATCCACAAGTAATTCATGATTTTCTAATTTTTCAGCTTTTCTTTTCAAATATATAAAGCAAAAATTCCAATGTTGTGTGTCTTTTAGAAATTGAAAGACTTTTGTCATCTCTTCCCATTTCTAAATTGGACCTGCATCCTGGCACACAACAACACGAAGGCATGCTTACACCTGAAAGAAATTTAACAGGATTTTAAAAAATGATTGTAAAATTTCAATATCAAATCCATTTCAATATTTAAATATTGAGCACGTATTGAAATGGATTTGATATTTTTTTTTTCTTATATATTTTGTTTAAGAATGTTCTCTAAATAGAGATATTTTATTTTTAAATTCTATTATTAAAGACTTAAATGAAATTACTTTTAATATTAAAAAAAAGGTTTGTTAATATTGTCATCCACAAATATAAAAAATAATATTACTATTATTGTAATCTTACACTTTCAGTTCGTAATATAAATTAATAATAATAATAATAATATTAATAATAATATTTTTTTTTTTATTTGACTATGATTTTTAAATACAAAAGTTACAGTCCCGTTAGGAATGATAAATACCTATCAACAGGTTCTGAATATAGATATACAGTACTAAAATTGTTTAATTAATTTTAAATACAGTATTAATACAGTATTAAAAAACATTAAAAGACTTAAATCACTGTATATAGTTTTCAAGTGATTTTTTTATCAAGTTGACAGCTAAGTGCTAATTTTCTAAAATTTTATATTAGGCAGTAACATAATTTAAAAGTTAAAATTAATTCTACATATATTTGTACTTATGTTTATTAAAGTTACCTATGTTTAGCTTATTTTTGTCGAGTAAAGTATAAGAACTAGTAACAACAAATATTAAGGACATTGTAAATCTATATATTAAAGGAATTTGTATAAGCCCTGTGCAAGGACTTGAAAACCGGTTTCCACAATGTTATGTATACAAATTCCTTTAATATATATATTTTTTGAAACTTATAAAAATGTGTGTTTATTGAATTTTATTACAACTTGAATTGTATTAGATTATATGAGGATTTTTGTTTTTCTTCTTTTCTTGTGCTCAAAAATTTTATAATAGTTTTTAATTAGTATATTGTAGCCTACATGAATTTTTGTTTGGGATTTAGTATACTATATTGAAGCTTCTATTTAACATTACACTTTTATCATTTAAATTTTGCTTTAAGAAAATTAACTTTAAAATTTTATTTTGCAGATTAATTATAGATTTTAAATAACTGTCATAGGTATTGGCCCAAATGTTAGCAGCGTAATTTATATTTGAATCAAATAAAGCATTCTATAATAATATTTTAATCCGCGTTGGAAGTATGTCTTTTATATGATAGAATATGTATGACAGTTTATTTAACTTTTTATGTAGTATTTGTCATTTATTATTAAGCCCAGATATTTAATTGTTTTTGTGTAGCCTACTTTAAAAACACATTTATGTATATAAAAAAATTAATAATATATATATATATATATATATATATAATATATTATTAATTTTTTATATATATAAATATGTTTTTAAAGTACACAAATACAAATAATATATATCTATTATTAATTTTTTTTATATGTAAAGCTAAATTATGGAAATGGTGTCAGTGGTCTTCAAATTCTTTTAAAATTATTTTCTCTGGCCTGACCAAAAATTAAAAATATTATTATTGCCGAAAATTCTATCAATATAATTTCTTTTATCAATTTCTTGTTATGATGATTTCATCATCGAAATATTCAAATTGTTACTTGTTTTAAAATTTATTAAATACATAACATTAAATTCCAAGTAAAGATATATTTAAAAAGTATAAAACAATCTTTCGGCATGATAAGCTGATATGAATTTTTTACCAAAATTTTTTAACTATTAACATTCTTAATAATTAACTTTATTAAATCTAAATAAGCAGTATTTAATCTAGATCAATAATCGATTACTGATTAAATAAAGGTATTTTCTGAATTACACAAATCCAATAAAATTCAATGAATTCAATTTTATTGAATATCCGTAATTAGTATATTCAATTCATTCTTATTTGGGCCTTCAGAAAGGGATCAAAAAGGTATTAGGTCAAACTCCTTCACCCCAATTCCTAAAAGATAACCCCCTCTATTTGGGATATGCATTGATCAGTGCAGTAATAAAAACAAATCTCGGAGCCACTGTAAATACATCCCATTTTAAGAAATCACAATTTTTTTCATATTTCAATTTTAAGGACTGCAACTTTGATATATTTTTGATTTATTTATAAATTTTTATTTGAATATTGAATGAGGTTCGAAAGTATTTTATTATCATTAAGGAAGACCATGTGAATAATTTTGAAGATTAATATATAATTACTACTAATTTCTTGTGGGTGACAATACGGATTGTATTGAAATACTATAAAAATTACGTATTAATAATCTTATGATTATTTAATGTGGCGCTGTAATGGCAAGAAATTCGTATTTTTTACTAATAATGCTTTCACGTAGTAATATTTCAGTTTTTTAATAATTTTATTATAAAATCTACAGAATCAATAATTAATCTAGATTAATGATTCAATGAAAATAACTTATGAATCACATGTATGTAATAAAATGTAATGAATTTATTTGTTTGATTTGGGATTTTATTATTCGTTTTTTATAGTTTTAGCAGATGAAGTTATTCAATCAACTAAGATTATTTTCTTTAAAAGGCTGTTTATAAATATATATTTAAAATCGTGAACACAAAACAAACGAAATCTCATTTATTTTTATTATAGAAAATATCCACATTTTTGAAATGCGCCTTTTAATTTACTTAAATTAAATCCAATTATATTATTCTCTTAGTATAATATGAAACACAACAGGTATCTTGTTTTAAAAACGTTTTTAATTTTAAAGGAAATAAAATTTTAATGATTTCCTTCAACCAATGTTAATTAAAGAACCAATAATTAAGAGAAAAGAAAATATAAAATAGTTAAGATAAAAAAAATATTATTTTAACTAAAATTTTGTAATTCAAACAGATAAACAACAGCACCAAACTGATTTAATTAATAGTTTCAAAATTTCATTACTAATACCTATGATAATGATATCCATTTTAAAATCTAATTATCATGTAATTTACGAAACATTCATTAATTTCTAAGTATTTTTTTAAAACCTTAAATGCAGAAAGAAACTAACATACATTCATTATTCGAACTTCACCTGTGATTTGACTTGCTGTAAACGTTAAAGGCCTAATGAATTCGTAAAGATATATTTCAAAAGTATTTTAAATTATATTAAATAAAAAGGGTCTTACCTTTGTTATCTACAGATTCTCGACAAAGAATTGTGTAAAATACATTATATTCGATTGATAAAAACTGCAATTTCTCTCTTCAAAAGAACAATCGAAATGTGAATTCAACGAAATGTCCGAATGAACGCACGGGCTGCGAACATGGTGTTGCCCTCTACCGGAGCTCGCGGCTAGGCGGCGCTTCTACAAAGGATGTTGCCCAGAGTAATTTTAACATTTAAATTTCATGCAATGAAATCAATATTTTAATTTTAAAATTACATATGTAAATTTGCCAATAATATAAACACATGATACATAATTTGTCACTTTTAATTTGCCAACCAAAAAAACAACGTTGGGCCAACGATGTTTTCATAACGTAGGCCCAACGCCTGTTTGCCGATGTTGGCCCAATGTAGGCATTTGGTTGGCAAAACCACCAACCACTCCCCAACAGTGCCAACCATCAGCCAACGTTGGGCCAACGCTTTGTGTTACGTGGGTAGCATAGAGTTCTGGATAGTATTACTAGATTTAAGGTAATTCCATTGGCAAAATTAACGCACACATTTTAAAAAGGCGGTTGATAATACAAAAAAAAGAGAAAAAAAATATGGCGGACATTATCTTGGCGTCGTCTTAGATTTCTTGTAGTTTGGTGAAAGGCGGTGATATAAATCTTAATCCAACTCCAGCAGTATAATCATTCTAGTAGTCTTATGAAGCATGAAGAGACGTCTCAAAAAAAATATACAAAAAAATAAAGAAGCGGAGATCATTATTTGTCAGGTTTCAAAATGCGGTACCAACTTCTCCTCTACCATGTGCTCAAAGAAAACAGTAAATTATTTTTTGTTGCGTAGCAACGCAAAAATTCTTCCGCCAGGAGTCGCCACAGACAAAAAACAAAAGGCGTTACTTCAGTATTATCAATAACAACAACAAAAAAAACAAAGCGCTGTGGCGCTGCCATTGCTCCCGGCCCTTGAAAGTTTCTAAACTTTCAAAAATAATAAGAATAAAATTCAATTTGCGGGCGGAGAATAAAAAAAAACAAAAACAATTAAAGCTAAATCTATACACTAATATATAAGTCTAAGTCTATATAATAAAAAAATAAGCTAATGAATGTAAAAAAGGAGCAAAAAAAAATCAATTATTGGGTAGGTAAAGGATAAAGTTTTACCACGGGACGTTTAAACGTTCCGTTTCTAGTTTTAACCAAAACCACTCTGACTACATTGTCTTTACCCGGAAAAACCTCTTGAATAATACCAACCGGCCAATGGAGGGGGGGTAAATCATTTTGATCTACAAGTAGATCTACCTAACTTGTAACATATGTAAGTATTCAATTCTCCATTTTTTCCAATAAGATTGAACTAAACTGTCAAGTAACTTTTTGCGGTTAACTAGATTACAGGAATCGTCAGGTAAATCAGGTGCGGGTAAGTATTGAAGAGGAGTAGACATGAGAAAATGAGCTGGAGTTATAACTTCCGGATGTGGATCAGAACTTAATAGACAGAGAGGTCGTGAATTTAAAAGGCACTCAATCTGAACAAGCACGGTTAACATTTCCTCATATGACAATAATTGCGTTCCTATTACTCGATATAAATGAGTCTTAACACTTTTAATGTTCGATTCCCATATTCCCCCAAAATGTGGAGCATGAGGTGCAATCATCTTCCATGTAATACGATAATTAGTTAAATCTTTATGAAGAACCAATCGATAGTCACTTGAAAGTAAAAACTTGTACAAATCATCAAGTTGAGCCTTAGCACCAATAAAATTAGTTCCATTATCTGAATAAATATAAGAGACTGGACCACGGCGAGAAAAGAAACGCTTAAAGGCTGCCAAAAACGAATCAGACGTCAAGTCCGAAACAAGTTCAAGATGAATTGCTTTTGTGCAAAGACAGATGAATAAACAAAGATACGCTTTTTGCGAGTGATGACCTCTTCGACGAGAAAGAGTGATTTTTAAGGGGACCTGCATAATCTACACCAGTGTGTACGAAAGCTTTGGTCTCACAAACTCGATAAGATGGTAAATCAGCCATTTTCGGCGTAGGATGAGTAGGTGATAGTCGAAAGCAAAAATTACACATATGAACTCTTTTACGGATTATAGATCTGGCAGAAAGTATCCAAAAACGTTGTCGAATAAGAGACATAAGCAAACTCGCTCCAGTATGGCAATTTGTCTGATGGAAGTGGTCAATAAGAATATCTACGACATGATCTCGTTTGGGAAGTAATGCAGGATGTTGACATTCAAAGGTAAGATCAGATCTAGACAGTCTCCCTTCAATATGTAATACGCCTTCTTCATCAATAAAGGGACTAAGACGTCGAAATGCTCTTGAAGGCAATCTGGACTGTCTTAGAAGGTGTAATAACTCAGAAAGATGTACAGACTGTAGTGATGATATAATGACATTTTCAGAGGCAATCAAATCTGAAGTTGAGATCCTATTAGAACATGGAAGTTTTTTCATAAAACGCAGTACATAAACTACGATGCGGAGAAGTTTATTCCAAGATGATATGCGTTGGCTAAGAGAATATATGATTGACTGTTTAGACAAACAAGTTGCGGTTAATGTACAAGTTTTGAATTCAGGAATTTGTTCATACGATTCATTTGAGAATGGCTTAATAGGCCATTCTGATGGTCGTCTCTGAAGCCAAGAAGGACCGTTCCACCAAAGTTCATTAGATATTAATTGATAAGGTAATAATCCTCTTGAAAGACAATCACTAGGATTCTCTATACCAGATATATGATAAAAGTTAATTGGATTAATGTTTTCTTGACATTGTGCGATGCGATTACTCACAAAAATTGACCAGCGGTGCGGAGAGGAATGTATCCATGAAAGAGCAATGGTAGAGTCAGAAAAGGCATATATACCTTCAATAGGAATACGAGAATGATAAGAATCATAAACAACCTTGAGCATTTTAGATAGTAAAACAGCTGCACAAAGCTCCAGGCGAGCAAGAGTAACAATTTTCACTGGAGAAACCTTAGACTTGGAACACAAAAGTCGAACAGTGATATTACCAATGGAATCAGTAACATGCAAATAAATAACACAACCATAAGCACTCAGACTAGCATCACAAAAGGCTATTAGATTCACCCGACAATTACCGAATACACCAATATGACGAGGAATCACTAAGCTCGAAAGTAATGGTAATTCTTGAATGAGCAATTTAAAACGCTTAATGATCGAATCAGGCGGTGTTTCATCCCAATCTACTTTACTATACCAAAGCTCTTTGATTAGCAACTTCGCATAAAGAATCACAGGAGCTACTAAACCCAACACATCAAACAAACGTGCAATAAAGAATAAAATCTGGCGTTTTGTGCATTTATCTTCGGTTTCAGCAGTTGTTATCTGAAATGTATCTTCTACAACCAACAAAGACCTAAGACCTTTAAGTTAGACTTACTGTCTGATAAGTTCACTGGAGAACGATGCGACAGAGGTAGAGCGGCAAGTACTGCAGCTGAGTTACTGGTCCACTTAACAAGATCATAGCATCCAGCTTTAAATAAATCTATCAACTCTCAAGCAATTCGAACTGCTTGATCCTCAGAATCGATACAAGTGACCAAATCATTCATATATAACTCAGATTCAACTATCTTTGCAGTATCTGGAAAACGATGACCTTCGTCAGAGGCTAATTGACACACTGTGCGCATAGCGATGTAAGGGCTAGATCTCAATCCGAAGGGAAGGCGATTAAACTGAAAACTGCGTATATCCTCTTCCTTATTGAAACGAAATAGCATTTTTAAAAATTTGCGTTGCGGTTCATTTATAGCAGTTTGTAAAAACATTTGCTTAAGGTCTGCGGTTAATGCAACAGGATATAAGCGGAAGTTAATTAATAATTTAAACAAATCAGTCTGTAAATTCGGACCAGTGTACAAAATATCATTAAGTGATAATCCTGTATGCGTTCTAGCACTTGCGTCTAATACTACACGTAACTTAAAGGTGACTTTATCTTCACGGATAACTGCATGATGCGGAATAAAATAACCTTCATCATTATTTTGAGTAGCGGGCACTTCTGAAAGGTAACCATTTGATATATATCCATTTATTACTCCATTGTACCTTTCACAAAGTGAAGGATCTTGCTAGAATTTACGCTCGAGAGCGATTAAACGTCTTTGAGCAACAGCACGAGAGTTACCTAATTCGGCAGGATTTTTCGAAAAAGGCAAGTTAACAGAATATCTTCCGTCTTTATCTCGAGTAACAGAAGCAGTATATAGATTTTCACATTCTATCTCTTCAGGACTGAAACAACGAGAACGAGGAACTTCTTCTAACTCCCAAAACTTATATAAGGCATCATTAAGATCAATACTAGCCGTTGTAAAAAATGAAGCAGTAGAAGGTTGTACTATTCCATTGAAAGTGTCGTCATAAGATCTAGGGATATCGCCCAAAAGAACATATCCAAAAGCGGTCTGAAGAGCACGGCTTGCGCATGCGCTTTGCAAAAAAAAGTCGTTTGTGATCCAGCTCTAGACCGATAAGCATCTCTCCGTACTGTCCTTTCCAACATGGCTTGTTGGTAAGGACACAGAAGTATTGGAAGAATTCATTCGAGTGTACCAAAATAAAGGCTGCTACACACGAACAAGTATGCATGCAAAGTATAATTGGTGCTCAAGTATGCACAAAAACCCCCTCGCCACCACACGGTACTGCATGCTTGACAAGCATCATTTTTTCCTTGAAATATGTGGAGTTCGGACGCACGACCGTTTGCTCGCTTTGGCTGCGTGTGTCCTTATTTATATATGTATATTTATATTTATATATGTAGACATATGTATAGTAACTTATTAAAAACAACTATAACAAAGAAATATAATTACAGATCCATATAGTATCAGAATTGGTTAAGAAATGTTTGAAATATTCAATTCTTTCAATGCTATCCCGGTTGACGTTTGGATCAATGTTTTTATATATTCTTTATAATATATTATATACTGTTTCTTTCTTAGCCTATTATCATGATAATTTCTAGATTTAATCCGCCACAGACAAGGATTACTTTGGTAAACTCGAATGAATTCTTCCAATACTTCTGTGTCCTTTCCGCAGATCACTAGCCATGTTGGAAGGAAACTACGGAGAGATGTGTCTCGGTCGACAGCTGGGTCCCAAATGATTTTTTTTTGCAAAGCGCATGCGCAAGCCGTGGCTTCAAGTATGCAGTCTGAATCTTCAGACTGCATACTTGAGCTCCATCAAGTACGAAATTTCCGCTACACACGATCAAGTATGCATGACAAGCGTGATAAAACAGCAT
>JAFIDM010051216.1:3897-16422 GCA_023159025.1 Thereuonema tuberculata | reverse complement strand
TCAAAATTATATATGTTGAAAAAGAATCAAAAACAAGAAAAATGTTTAAAGCATTTGTATTAGATATACTAAAGAGAGGAATTTAAATAAGAACGATGAAGTGGAAGTAAATCAGAACTTAGTATGAATGACTAATAATTTAATAAATGGTAGATGTTTATGTTGCCGTAACAATGTGAAATGTGAAGAATTACATTTTTAATTACAGTCATGTTGGATTTTTTTAATAAAGTTTTTTTTATAAGGTTTATGTAAACTTTAACAATTCATTTCTTATATTCTCTTGCTCGTTTATACAAACTGTTATTTTTATCGTAACTTACTGTAAGATTGGTATGAACTTTGACAATTCCATAATAATGTTCTCTTGCTCACTTCTACAAATTGTTACCTTATCGAAACTGTTGTATACTTTTTAGGCTTGATAAAGAGAAACGTTAAATTATTCTCCTCGAAAATTTACTATTTTAATACAAGTATTTTATATCCATACATTTATTGGTGTTCGTGTTGATGTCTTATAAATATATAAAAACTTTTCCTGATGATTTCGTTGATTTATTTAAGAAATTCTCGTTTCTTTCTGGAATTCAATTTTAATTCCTATCAAAATGCGCGTGGACAAAAATGAATTAAAAACCACGCTTGTGTGCATGGTTAAAAATCGATAGAAATTCGTTGTTTGAGTATTAAAAAATATTCAAAGTTCTAAAAATAATTATTTATAAAGTTATTATATTTAAATTTGTTTAAATAATAAAATTTTATATTAATATTTAAAATTGTAATATTATTTCTATTATGATATTATAAAATAATGAAATTTTCTGTTAAGAATTTTAAGGAATAGGCTTTGTGAATTTTGTAAATATTTCGAGATGAATTCGTTGAAAGTATTTTTCATTCCTTCTTTGATTATTTCTATTTCAATTCTTAACATAAAGAAGCCACAGAAATGCTCAGACTTTATCCAATGTCTGAACATATTATCAGAAGCAAAGTTTTAACGACATCTAAAGAAACATCATTAAGAGAAGAGATAACAAAAACTAAATAACTTATCAATCAGAATAAATTCCATCCAATGTCTTAAGAAATCTTAACTCAAATAAAGATTAGAAACCGTATTTTTCTAATGAATAACTTTTTCCATTTCTTGGTATTTTCCTTTAATGGATGTTGTTAAAGAATCCCGATATTTCTACAATCTTCATTGATTTTCTCAGGATCGTAAAATAGATTACAGAACGTGTCTGTAATTAAATAAGTCACTTAAAAGCTCATTTGGATTACCATTTACTAGAATTTAAAATAATGAGTTTCTATTAATACTAGCGGTTGCTGAGATATCCGATAGAAGGTTGTACTGCTCAGTGCCACGTGGTGTGTATCGTCCGTGTCATTGCTGGTGTGCGCTATCATTTCAAAATGCCGCTTGGAGTTACACCTTTTCTTTGGGCAGAGAGTAAGTCCTGCTTTTCGGAAAGATGATCTTAACTAAATGACAATGCCCGACTATACAGAATATGCTGCACGGTTTCCAGTGGAAAATTTTGGGTCATCCACCATTCAGTTTGGATTTGGCTCTCAATGATTCCATCTGTTCCCTGTCTTAAAAGAGCACGTGGCAGATCGACGCTTCACATGTAATGAAAAAATCTAACATTAAGCAATGAAGTGGCTTCAATAATAGGGCCGTGTCTTTTATATAATATGGCTGGAATCGACAGACCGATCACACAAGTGTCCAATACCTCAAACGTATCTGTGCCATTTTAAGGACACTATCTTATCTTCTTTCAATAAGGGTATGCTTTAAGATTTCCAAGCATTTCGATCTTTTTTTTTTGATCAACTCTCATTAACGAAAACTATTTCTACTACAGTATGTAAATCGCCATGTTTGAATTTGGAGTTACTTATTTAAAAGAAAATGTATTTGAATAATTTGTCCATTGCACGTTAATAATTAAGAATTCGTAAAACTTAATTATTAACGTGCAATGGACAAATTATTCAAATACATTTTCTTTTTAAAACTTGTTATTTACAGAAAACTAAGAGTGAAATATTAGTGACAGTCTTTGGAAAGTGAAGATCATCAAATCATTCAGTTTATATACCTTAATACTTCTGAATCGCTGGATGGATCTTCTTAAAACATGGTATGCAAATTTCTGAACAAGAGATGATCAATGTTTTATATTTGTAATCTTTTCAAATTGAGTTGAAATCGAGAAATCACAGCAAGAAAGTTAATAAAAAACTCACATACCCAAGCATTATAAAATAAGAGTGGATTTCTTTTCATGTCTTTAAAAACGGATGCTAATCTTTTAATCTAATCCATCTGTAGATTTGAATCAGATAATTTCGATTTTGGAGTCGAAAGTTAAAACGAAAATTCGTCTGCTATTATGAAGACGGATATTTTTTTCTTTTGGGAAATATTATGACTTTACCTTAGCCGAGGTCATCACTCAAGCAGTTAGAATTATTATTAACAGGTTTTTTTTTTTTTTTTGGTAAATCAATTTTTTAAAGAAATTAAAAAAAAAAGATAAAATATATACTTTTATAAATAAATAGTTTATTTACTGTTCAGTCGTACCCTTAAGTTTTCTTGAAATATTTGTTAACTCATGATGTTTACGTACAAAATAATAGAGTTTAAGGACTCCTGACTCAAGCAAATACAGGCAACTGGAAACCTTTTATTTCTTTTATATATCTCTTCTTTCAATGCATCTAAAATTCTGAAAATTTAAATAAGAATTTGTTTCTGGGATTTCAGTTTTCTTGTTTTTAATTTTCAAAATATTCAGCAACTAGCAGCAAGGTCTGTCGGACGACAGGCATAAAACAATCTGAAAAATCATTTTATTATCAACTGTCAAATATAATGTAATTGTAATCTAAAAACTGTGCTAGCTTGTGAACGAAGCTTCTACGGCAAAAATGGTTTTGATTTTCGAAATCAGCGTAAACAACTGAGTAAGTATGCCAAATTTCATCAAAATGGATGCAGTGGTAACAAAATTATTTGGTTTTGAACGTATGTTTTGTTATAATTTCAGTTGTCGAGGTCAATTCCCAAGAATAAAATTTGATGGAAACAACATGGAATGACACAATGAACTAATATTTTCATCCAATTAGAGTATCCTTGATTCAATGCTACCATTGAGAACCGTTGGATATATCTTAATAGCTTAATTATATCGAGTTACAGACAGACAGACAAACTTTGCCAATTTATTTGAAAATATATATATTTGATTCGATTGATGATTTGAAATTTTTTTTTTTTAAGATGTATCAGACCTATTTAGGTGTACTTCTTACCTGTACAACTGTAATATTGGTTCTGAGAGTTTAAGCTAAAGGATCATTTTCCACCCAAAAAGAAAAACGAAATACCAATCATATCTAAAATCTAATTTATCTAAAGAATAATTATTATTTTTGAATCATAACGTCAAAAGGCATTTAAAACTCACCTTTGTACAATCTAAATACTGCGCTAACTTGTGAACGGCAAAAATGGTTTTCAGTTTCGAAATCAGCGTAAACAACAGAGGAAGTATGACAAATTTCATTAAAATCGGTGCAGTGGTAACAAAATTATTTGGTTTTAACCGTATGTTTTGTTAGAATTTCAGTTAAAATTTTATGGAAACAACATGGAATGACAAAATGAACTAATATTTCATTCTATTTCAGTACCCTTGAGAACCTAGGATCTATCTTAATAGCTTAATTATATCGAGTTATGGACAGACAGACAGACACAGAGACGAAATTAGCAAATTATATAAGTTGATTAATTTAAATCAAAATCAGTCACTTTTTTTGGGTGTTTTTCAGATATTACTCGATATTTTCAACTCAAAAAATTTTGACAAAAACCTGAAATGATAAAAAATTCGTTAGATGTATTATATTATATAATTATATTGCTGCCTGTCGATTTTCACCGCTGGCCAAAATCGTCAGCAACGGGGGGGGTGGGGGTCTGGTGAGGGTCGATGTCGACTTCACAGCATGCGTCTGACGTACTCCACGTATTCGTCGACTGGAAGGGGGGGCTTGCGGGCTTCGCAGATCCTCTTCGGTGTCGACTCCGGGAAGGCTCGATGAAGCTAGCGGTCCTTTTGGTCGCCTTGACCGCGGGGATCCCGTCTAGAACAACGGACTTCGGATGGCTTCGGTTTGCCGGCAACGTCTCCTTCGTTGGCCGGCTCTGAGCGTTGTTTAGCGGGGAGAGTGGTCTGCTATTCCCCGGTGAACTGGACGGCGATTCCTCTCGATTGCCGCCGGCGTCGTGACTTGCTTACGCCGAGCTTCTCGGCTTTCAACTCGGTTCTTCTAACCGGAGACTGTCGTGAGGCTCTCGGCCTCTCAACTAACCCTGATCTCCTAACTAACTCGGAGAGCTTCTCCCTGCGGCTGGCTTGCCGCCACACTAACTGTCTTTCCAAGGTGGAACGCTCCATTATATCCCGGCGTTCGGCCTCGCCCTCAGCTCTGGAACGGTCTACTAACCTCAGAGGTGACGGGGAAACCGAGCACCGGGCAAGGAAGAGTCCACCTACGGGAGGAAAACAAACGGGGCAAAATCACCAGGTAACATTTCCTCCCTCCTAAAACCATCGCAGACCCTGCGATGTCTAAAGTTCAATTGTTAACTTCGCTCGTCTATCAGATTTATCGGGTGGCTTTCTTCGAAGACCAAACTCCCGTTGTAAGTTCACCTGTCTGGATGTAGTTACTTCCTGACACTTAATTCTTCCATTCTTTTGGTAGAACGAACCAGGCCCTACAAAGTAAGGGAGTTGTTTCCTTGATTGTCCTTTTAAACTTTTTCTTTCTCTTGCTAATCGAGCCGGTTCTTCTTTTAGCTTCTTGGTCTGTTTTAAGAATCTACACTGAGCCATAAATTTCTTTCTTCTTTTCCTTTTTCTCTGCATCTGTCTTTTGAAAACGGGTGGTGCGGAATCGACATGCTCAGGAACACGAAACTGCCGTACTGCTTTTCTTAGATACTTAAAGGCCACTTCTGCCTCTTCTGACGGAAGCTTCCTTAACTTCTCCTTTTCCTGCTGTCTCAAATCTTCCTCCCGTTTTTGCTTTTCTTCTTCTAGAAGCTTTTTCCTTACTACCTCTTCTGACAGAATACGCTTCATTTCTTCTTGCTTAGCTCTTTCTTGCATTTTCCTCTCTTCTTCAATTCTACAGAATTCTTCTTGAATTCTCCTTTCTTCTTCTTCTTCCTGAATTCGTTTCACTTCTTCTTGTTTCTTTCTTTCTTCTTCTTCCTGAATACGTTTCACTTCTTCTTGTCTCCTTTTCGCCTCCTCATTTTCTTTCTCTCGCTGCCTTTTTCTTAGCTCTTTGAGTCTTCTTCTTCCTTCTTCTCGAATCCTACACTGTTCTAGCCGTTTTCTTTCTTCTTCCTCTTCAACTCTACGTAATTCATCTCGCCTTTTCTTCTCTTCATCTTCTTGAATTCTATGTAATTCATGTTGTCTTTTCTTTGCTTCCTCTTCTTGGATTCTACGTAATTCTTTTAATCGTTTCCTCTCTTCTTCTTCTCGTCTTTTACGCACCTCAATTTCCACTGGCTTTATCCTATCAGCACGACCTCGGGTCTCCCTGGCGGAGCATCGGGCGGCTAAGTGTCCTGTTTTTCCGCAACAAAAACATTTCCACCTGGACTCCGAACTTCTTTCAATAGCGGTTTTTTCGACCCTCCTGGGCCTAGTAGGCACTTCATCTGAACGTCCCACGGCATTTCTTTGAAACGTTCTTTCCGGTGTTGGATTATCGATCACTGGTCCACTCTGCAAACTGTCATATTGTCCATAATCCATATAAGCTTTTAACTGATTCTTCAAATCTTCAATGGATCTAGGCTGAATCAACTCTAGTTTTCTACGAACACCATCTTGAATACCGCGGATGACGTATCGAACCATCTCGGGCTCGGGGAGCGCACATCCACAGTCACTAAATAGAGCAAGTTTTTCGCAAATGTATCCAAACACATCTTCACCTTGCTCCTGACTACGGGCGAGGGCATTTTCCAACGAACACCCGCCTCCAAACTCTCTTCGTAGAGCACCGATAGCCTGTTCCCAAGTGGGCCGTGGGACATCAATCCGGTAATACTTGTACCAGGATCTCGCTGCGCCCGTCAAACTATCGTCTAAACACGCCAAAGCTCTTAATTCTGTCCACTGATTGACGTCTTTAACTTCATTCAATTTGGACAAAAACCGGTGTAAATCCTCTCCATACGCACCACCATAACTGAGTTCGGGAGCGTACCCATATGCCTGAATAACAATTCTTGGTTCCATTACTCTTTCGTCTTCTATTTTCTAATTTCTAAACAAATTCACCACCTCTTCTACGTTGTCCTCTAGCATTCAAAGTCCTGGGACACTTCAAAATTCACACCTGCCTAATTTCCGTGAAGTTCGTCAAGTTGATGCAGATCCCCATTCGGGTGCCAAAATGCTGCCTGTCGATTTTCACCGCTGGCCAAAATCGTCAGCAACGGGGTGGGTGGGGGTCTGGTGAGGGTCGATGTCGACTTCACAGCATGCGTCTGACGTACTCCATGTATTCGTCGACTGGAAGGGGGGGCTCGCGGGCTTCGCAGATCCTCTTCGGTGTCGACACCGGGAAGGCTCGATGAAGCTAGCGGTCCTTTTGGTCGCCTTGACCGCGGGGATCCCGTCTAGAACTCCGGACTTCGGATGACTTCGGAGTGGTCTGCTATTCCCCGCTGAACTGGACGGCGATTCCTCTCGATTGCCGCCGGCGTCATGACTTGCTTACGCCGAGCTTCTCGGCTTTCAACTCGGTTCTTCTAACCGGAGACTGTCGTGAGGCTCTCGGCCTCTCAACTAACCCTGATCTCCTAACTAACTCGGAGAGCTTCTCCCTGCGGCTGGCTTGCCGCCACACTAACTGTCTTTCCAAGGTGGAACGCTCCATTATATCCCGGCGTTTGGCCTCGCCCTCAGCTCTGGAACGGTCTACTAACCTCAGAGGTGACGGGGAAACCGAGCACCAGGCAAGGAAGAATCCACCTACGGGAGGAAAACAAACGGGGCAAAATCACCAGGTAACAATATTATATTGTATTTAAAATATTTATTACCAGCTGAACCCAGCATGCGTTACAATGCCATTCAAAGATAAAAAGGGCCGGTGTCGGTCCGGGGGTTGGATACTTAGGTCCTTGTGTCGCCTTCCACCCACCCAAGTGTGGTGTCCCTGCCCCATAGGACAGCGAATTTCTAAATTTTTGCATTAGACTTGGGGGGGGGGCCCGCGAGGGGGCCCAAAAAAAAAGTCCCAGTGTCGATAGGGGGTGGGACACTTATGCCCCTGTCTCGCCCCCCCCCCACCAAATATGGGGTCCCCGCCCCCCCCCCCCCCCCCTAGGGATCGGATTTTTCATTTTTTGCAGTAGACTTGTGGGCCCGAGAAGAAGCCCTAAATATAAAGTCCCGATGTCGGTCGCGGTTGAGACACATATCCTTCTTTTGCTTTACTCCCACAAGTATGGTGTTCCTGCACCCCTTAGGGGATCGGATTTTTCATTTTTTGCAATAGACTTGTGAGCCCGAAAAGGGGCCCTAAATATATGGACTTGGTGTCGGACGGGGATGCTACACTTAGATAACCGTGTCGACTTCCCCCCCATGCAAATGTGGTGTCCCTGCCCCCAATAGGAGAGCGAATTTTTTACTTTTTGCAATAAACTTGGGGGGCCCGAGAAGGGACGCTAAATATAAGGGCCAGGTGTTTACTAATTCAGAAAGCTTCGCGGGCGTGCCCACAATAACTTTGATGAATGATATAGCAACGCATATGGCATATATGAATGATTTTAGTTCTCATTGTCACCACCACGTGCACATTTGGCTTTTTCACCCCTTTTCAACCCCTGGGGGTGGGGGTCCCGGTTCTAAGGTAGCCTATCTTTTGCGCAGGGTCCTAAAATGTAATTCTGCGAAGTTTGGTCCAGATAGGTCAAAGGGCCTTGGAGTGTATAAAGGACAAAGAAAGAAAGAAAGAAAGTAACATTCACTTTTATATTTGTAGATTAGTGCAGCAGTTATTTTTTAAATAATTAAAAATTATCTTATAGACCCTGTGTATCGAGACTTGGTTGTGTACTGATGACTGCTCCTGGCTGATGATCGCCATATTAGCGTGAAACAGCTGTAGCACGATGCCATTTTGTATACAACTTGATCTCACCCATTGTTATTATTATTAATTAAAAATTATATTGATTTAAAATTCTGTAAGATTAAATTACTTTTCTAAACTTTATTATTCGCCAATTTTACAACAAAATATAATAAAAGAATATATTTCTTAATAACGCATATGATTTTTTTATTTTCAATCAAAAATAAAATATACTTTTAATATAAAAAACAAAAAAAGGAAATGGTATTTGGCGATTGTACCCTATACAATATTTATAGGAAATTATTATTTTTTTGATAATTACAGAGTTGAGGTTATTCTCTCTCATTTCTAACATTCTCCATCCATCAGTAATGAAATTAGTAATCATGCAGGTGAATTACCCTTACAGAAGTAGCTTTTTCTTATTAATTTTAATTTCTCAAAAACTGGAGTATAAACTAACGTAAAATCACAAAAGATATCTATGACTTGATCAGATTCATCTTGATCCACAGTACAAATTCAGTTTTCCGAATGATATCTATAGGTTACTAATACGTGTACGTGATCGGGAGTGTCAGTTTATTACTTAGAATATTGTCGACGTAGTAACTCAAATTGTAAATCAGTGACATGCATCACCATTCATACTAAAGAACTTAGTCTTATTGTCTTATGCTTATATTTTGGTGTTCATAAACCTTCTAAGACTCTTTCCAGATGAAATTTTGCAGTTAAACATTAATATATTTTGTAGATGTGATTAGATATTAGTATTTACAACAATTACTTAGAAGAATTGACTTTAATTCTTTAGTTTTGTTATTTTACTTTCTTCGAGTTGAAACAAGCAAACATAGGAAGATAATTAAAATAAGTCTTATTTAAATGAAATTGATAATAAAGTTCTATTTTTAAAGAAAAAGTTCCACCATTTATTTATCACTGATTATTTCAATTGTTGTGTATGTTTATAACATGTAGGTTTATTTCATGGATGTATTTTTAAGAAACAGACTTCATTACAATTATCAATCCAGGTAAAGTTTAGTAAAAACATTCTCCAAATAATTAAATACAGAAATTGAATGTGGTATCTGCACCAAATGTAGCCAGTTCCTCAGAGTTGATCAAGTGCAAAATGGGTTTAGACGTGCTAAATGAGTTCAATACGAGCATCCTTGAAATTACTATTGATCCTTTGAATTAAAACTAGCTTGAATAAATGATATCTGCGCTCCAACCATTACTAGTGTCCCTGTTAACAAGGTAAGTGTTTGAGTAACAAAATGCAAGGGGTCGCGTTGTTTTATGTTTACTAGAAAGCTGTGAATTCATTTATTCACAAATGCTCTTAAACAATATCAGTCTCTAAAAATTGATGAATTTCCTAATTCACCGCTACTTTCCTCAACATTTGGTTTCCGGTGATAAAACCGACGAAATCAAAGATACTTTGCGATATGTAATCACGAAACAGAGAACAGTTCAAGATCTCTGAATCTTCATTACTTTTCTGCAAATTTTGAGTTTTCTTTTCACAGTGTAAGAATGAATTAAAAAATTTCTTTGAAATCATATCTGACAAGCTGCTATCGCCTAATAAGCATTACAATAAACATATGATGACTGTCATTTCGTCGTTTGCGACACTTGGACACTTACTTTCACTCTGATAATGCCATGATCATCGAAATGCGTCATAGATGCCTTGACCTGTGTCCTGTTATTCCTCTCAGCCAGGAGTCTCGAGATCCTGTAGGGACGGGGGGGACTCAGTGATTGGCTTCCTTTTCAGAATTGTCCTCTGTGGAACCAATTGGTTCTTTTGTTCCACCAATGAAACCTGTTTCCCACTTGGACACATCCTTTTTGAAATTTTTGAATGAAACAAAGTAACAAAGATGGCAAGATCTCTGCTTTCTGACGACCAGAACTTTTCAAAAAGGATGTGTCCGAGTGGGAAACAGATTTCATTGGTGGAACAAAAGAACCAATTGGTTCCACAGAGGACAATTCTGAAAAGGAAGCCAATCACTGAGTCCCCCCCGTCCCTACAGGATCTCGAGACTCCTGGCTGAGAGGAATAACAGGACACAGGTCAAGGCTTCTATGACGCATTTCGATGATCATGGCATTATCAGAGTGAAAGTAAAAATGTCCAAGTGTCGCAAACGACGAAATTACAGCAATGAGGTTTTACAAATCTTAAAACATATGATGACATTTCAGAAACACAATGACCTTCAAATTAAATTTTTTCTTTAGATTAAATTAAAATAAACGCAATTTTTATCAGAATTTTTTTTTAAAAAGGTTTAAACTCTAAAAAGTATTTAATTGTTTATTAATTACATTATCAATTCAAATATTAACTCTTTAAATTCAGCGAAAGCGAGATATTAAAAAATGAAAATTAAATATTACGTAAAATATCAGATGTTAAGAAATGAGCAAGAAAATACAAAGAAAGTTTCTTGTGCTCTTTCAGGGAACGATTTACGAACTTCATTTTAAGTTAAAAGAAATAATTAGAAGATTTTTTGGTTCAGGCTACTTCCGGTTTTGGAGGGGCAGGAAAATGATGGCAATTAGACAAAATCTCATGCATAATTATTATTATTATTATTATTATTATTATTATTATTATTATTATTTTTAATGTTTACAAGTCCTATTAGGTATACTTATATTAAGAATACCTGTGGTTTAGGTGCTGATAGTTAAATATAATTACTCAAAAATTAAGAATAGTTAAGTTAATCTTAAAAATTAAGTGTAATTAAGTTAATCTTAAAAATTAAGTGTAGTTAAGTTAATCTTAAAAATTAAGTATAGTTAAGTTTAGTTAACTGATTCAATTATTTTGAGAATGAATATGAAATCCATTTTGGCCACTTATTAGAGTTGTTCAAATAGTGCAAATGGGGTCTAGATTTACTAAATCAACCTAATGCAAGTCTCATTTGAAATTGTTCTTGTCCTTTAAATTACAACGGCTTTGAATAAACTAGTTGTTGCGACAATCCATAGTAGTGTCTCTTCTAACTTCTGTGTTGATGTTTGATAGATTGAAATTGATTTTGTTTTTTTTTTAAAACATGAATTAACTTCTTCTATTTATTTTGTTACACTTATTTTTTACGTTTAAAAATTCTGCAATGATTCAGTATTTTGTAAAGATTTAGTAAAACCTCAAGTATTTTCAAGATAAAATTATTTTAAATTTAAATGGTATATGTTTAAAACATAACATAAAGCATTTAAATTTATTCTTGTTCTACAGTAAAAAAAATGATCTTCTAATATTGTAGTATTTTGAATTATCTCAAATTCCTTATTCGAATCATCATCTTATTTTACTTAATAGAGAATTAGAGAGAATAATCTAATCCTGTTCCCCTTGGTCTGGCACATGGTTATTTGTATTTAGAAAGGAGAGTTGCAATCATAGGAAGACTAGAATAGACCGAAGTGTCCTATTCTAGCCTTCAGGTGGACAGGGAATACGAGAAAAAACACCCATGTCCAACCTGTGTCGTGAACTATCAATAAAGCTTCAGTTTTCTAATTTTCGATCACAGACGAACGAACAGATAGAGGACAAGACTGATTCAAAATTATGTATTTTTTAATCAGAAGACATTAGAAAATTAATAATCTAAATTAAGAAAAATCCTATTTTTTTAATACGTGAAGCCAATCACTAACATTTCCCTTTCTTTAAATGACAATTATTTTTTTTTAATGTATCTTCCAAAAGATGGAAGACGGATGTTCAGATCTATTCCTCAAAAAATAATATCCAAGCTACGTTTCGTTTTCAGAGTTTATGCTCATCGAATAATAGAATAAGATCTATAATCTCTAGAATAACTTAGACGAGTCCATTGGAAACAATGTTATATTTATTCAAGCATGAAAAATATATTTCTGAAAACTATAAGTTGTCTCCTGAAATATGTCTCTTGTTAGTCTGTTACTTTTATTTTCTCTTTAAGCAGTTTTAATTTGAAATCTAACTGAAATCTGTTTTCTGATGATAAATGTATTTAAATTGCTTACATTTTAAATACTACACTTGTGGCGGTGTGCACCAAACTTCAGTTAACTTGAAGGACTGCTATTTGGACGGAGCTAAAATTAGTGGGGGTGCTGCTCCACAAAAATTTTAGCCTTTGTTTTAAAATTGTGTGAAAGGAAACATGTATAAAAAGAAAATTTATTCAAAAACTTGATAAATTTCTTTTTTTTACATGTTTGTTTCCTTTCACACAATTTTAAAACAAAGGCTAAAATTTTTGTGGA
>JAFIDM010051215.1:0-16422 GCA_023159025.1 Thereuonema tuberculata | reverse complement strand
ACAGCAGAAAAAACGAATTAAAAGAAGAAAGAAAAAGGAAAGCTGGATCCATAGCGCCGTCATATCGGGGTTGAAAAAAGACTCCACCAGAGTGCCCAAACATCAATAACGTCACTTCGAGCTTACGGGGATACACACGGACTATTTAGTGCAATATGAACTCTATTTAAATCCAGTCGAAATGTTACTTACTTGTCTGAAGAAGCGTCGACTGTGCAAACGCGAAACCCAGTCATTTTAATGTGTATTTACTTAATTTTAATTGTACATAGCTTTAATTTTAAATAAGTTTTAAATGTCTTAATCAAAAGTGTTAATTAAACTTTTTTAAACAGGTGCGCCGGCTTTGTCATTGAATTATAAAGATGGGAAAATTTTTTAAGAAGTGGAAGTCTTGAAATGTTATTAGATCTTGTGATTTCATATAATGCTAGTTTAATTCTAATATATACGAATTTAAATTATCAAAATTATAATAAAAGATGGAAATAAAATTGTAAATTTGCAGAGTTTGTTTTTGGGTTTCTGTATTTACTTTGTAAGTTAAATATAATTTTTATTCAGAATTTTCGTTTCCATACTATAAAAACTTCAGTCTGTGACTTTACTGCAAAAAAAAAAAAAAAAAGGGTGTATCACTGACTCTGGATTAAACATTTTTCAAAATCTAATTCTTTATAAAGAAATTATTGGCTATTTTTTTCTTATCTTTTGCTGTTTTCTACTAGATTCCTGTTGAATTAAGCAGGTAATTAATTATTTAAAACCTTAGGCATTTTAAGTATTCTAAAAAACGAGAAAAACAAAAATTTTCTTGAAACTGGCAATTATGTATTTACAGATAAATATTTAAAAAATAATCTGTAAGTTACTAATAATTATCATGAAACAAATGATAAAATAAGTGAGTATGTTTATTTATAGTGATATTTTTTGTATTGTCTAGAGATCAAAGGAAGAAGAGGGATGAGCAGAGTTGTTAAGAGGATTATTATTGTAATCTAATTAAGGGTGGATACTCTTAAAAAACGAGGAGAGGATACAAGGGTGTGAAGTCATTGCTTGTAGCGCCATCAAGTATCAGGGATATCAATTATGAAATTGCATTATGGGAACCTTGGCGGAGAATAAATACAAATATTATTGCTTAAGAAAAAGCACAATTTTATTGAATTCATTTAGAAAAATGAAATTTCGTATTAAGAACATTATATTTCGCTTCTGATAATACTTTGCTAAGCCAGCAAGTTGGACCAATATTCTTTGGCGGCAAAATACAAAAGCGTGATGTCCGTGAAGATTCCGATTAGGATGTTGTTTAGTAACAGGGATGAAACCAATCATCAAAATGCAATTTAAAATTACTGAGATCGAAACGTCAGAGTATCGTTCATTACAATATCCGAACAAAACATTTTGTAACTATACGATAATTCTCTCAATTTTTCAGCCAATTTAAACTTTTCATTGCTGAATATGTTAAATTATTCAAAAGTAATCAATTAAAAAAAATTTTAATTTATCTTAACAAAGGAATCTGGTATCGCACAGAATTTCGCTGAAACGACTTCATTGAATTATTAAAATCGCAAATGGTCCCCGGAGTCATCTATCCATCTTAGAGAATTTGAAAGCAACTAATTTATTTCCTGATTTCCTCAAATATCCATAAATAGATCATTGCAATTTGTTTCTTCTAAAAGTAATTTCCAGATCAGTATTTTCTTTTAATATCTCACTTATCATTAGTATTCTAAAATTCATATTTCAGTGTAAATGAAGTGGAGAAACAAAAACAAAGCAGAAAACGAAATTGCAGTAAATAATAAATTGATATACAATATTTACCTATAGTTTAAATAGCATTTTTCAACTTATTGTAATAAAGTTTAAGTGTAAATTTAAATAATATTTTAAGAAGTTAGCCACATTTTCCTTTTATGAAAATAGCTATTTCTTTTATTTCGTTTTATAAAAAATCTTAAAATCTTGTGTTTACAGGTTTCAAACACTAGATTATGGAAAAATATTCAAGTAATATTGCTTCGGAATTAATAGAAACAAAAGAGACGTAACAAACCGCAACAAGTGGAGAAGGGCATCTGTTGATATGGGTCAGGTGCAACTCATCATGGGCACATCCTTGCCGTCCATTTGACTCGCCGCTAAATATTGTAATTCTACAAACTCGAATAAGGACTTTATTTACTTTCATGGGGATAAATTCGTTTTATGACAAATAAAACTGATAAATATAGTAATACACCTTATTTGATTATTTACATATGAAACAATTTTTTTTTTTAAAAAAAATAACAAAAAACTATGTAAGATAATTTGAATTTACCAAGACTATTTGTAGAGGCTTCAATATGCACTTATTAAACAGTAATCCGCTTTACCTGCCTTAAATTCGTAGAAATTGTTTTTGTTCATTACTTCTGACCTGACTAATGGAACGCAAAAATAAATCTTGGGTTCAATAGTTCCCGGTTTTTCGAACGGTTAAATTCGGTTAGAAATGGAAGGTAAACTATAGTCTCATCGTGGAAAAGAAAAGTTGCACTACGACGGTTTTATTCAAGTATTCTGTAGAACTTTTATTGATGGTATTGTGAAATGTTGGCTGTGTCGGCGAAGATATAAAACGAGGATCCACACAATTGACAATCAACGAGTATTAACATGGTAGTTCTACTGTGAAAGTAGAGGCGGATATAGTGATTACAAAAATTAAAAGATGCGCTGTAAAAGCAATAGTTCTAGTTGTAAGGGATTTTCTCAAGCGGGCCAAGGAGTCCTTTCAACTTATGGAGTCCAACAGTAAATTCGTTTACAACTTCAAATGCAGCTTCGAAAGTTTCTTCAGTTCCTTTTTAAGTTTTTTTTAATGACTTTCCTCAAAATTTAATAAATTAACTTTTATTTCACATAAATCAGTTGAAATTATGGAATAGATAAGCTGAATATTAGAGCTTCGAAAAATTATTACAGCTTCCAAAGAATTAAAAATAGGCCTATATCAAAAAATAAAGTTGTAACATTTCTTTTTGTTGTTGTTTGAATTCGCTGAAGAATAACAATCCTTAAATTTTAATAAAATTAAAGTTGAGAAATTGAAGACCACACTTCAGAATGGATAAAAATGGAAGTAGGTAGAGCAAAGTTAGCCTGATAATACAAACACAATAGTAAGATGTACTTGTTCCCTACGAAAAACAGTAGATTGATGAAGTTGTGGTAGGGGAGACCGGGGCCAAGGGGACCTAGGTTTAGAGTGGACCGTTGACTTTAGTAATTCGTATAGACGCTAGAATGCGCCAAAAATCGGAAAGAAGGTTGGTGCCATTGTGGCGCTGCTACCACAAAAGCGTCAATGAATTCGGCTTATTGATGATAGTGAGGTGATCGATTGTTCTGTTTTTGTCCTGGTAAGTAAATCTTTAGTGTTGTTTTTATTTTAATATTGCCGTTCAGCGATGCATTGAATAACATAACCGTAATATTCATATTGAAGGCGGTAATCTAAAGATCATTTTAAGCTGTAGTATGAATTGAATACTTAAAGTATTCGATAGTTACAACTGAAGGAAACGCCAAAAAGGCGATGGGGCAGAGTGGACCGAACGAAACGGGGCACATTGGACCAGTGGTCCACTCATTACATTTATTTTACATTATATTTTTTTTTCTATGTTATATATTTATTAGGCCTATTATATTATATTGTATTATATTATTATATATTATAGTTTTTTTGTATATTTTTTTACGTAGGCCATTATATATTGTGTGTAGCCTATATTATTAAAGGATATTACCCCTTTAGTAATTCCTCTGTAATAGGGGAAGACTTCGTGCGAAGGCATCTTAATCTTCGAAAATAGCCAATTTACACATTTAACTGTTATTAAATTCTAATTAAAAACTATGCAAACTGTCACGTTGTGGAATTGGCAACATGACACGATTAAAATCTTGGTCTCTGAGGGAATATATTTTGATTTTTAATAATTGTATTGTTGTAATTATGTATTTGAATTTTTGTATTTGGTAAAGTCATGTATATTATTATTGTGATATTTCATGGTTAAATATTAGTTTAATGGTTTGAGCTTATTTAGAAAACAATATGTGCGAAAGAAAAAGAAAAACTTCGAAAAAACAGTTGTGCGTTGATTGAGTGATCACGTGGTTTTATCTGTTTCATTTTCCCGTGGGAACAAAAGGAGAAAAGTTAAGTACACTTTGGCGGGAAAAATCAGATCAGTTGATGAATCTGAAGCACACGGGCAAAAAGTACACTCAATCTGTCTAAACATTTCAGCAGATGTAGCGTATTCAACAACATACACAATTACATTCCTAAGTGAACTAACACAATTTTCAGTAAGTGAAACCTTAATTAAATATAAATTCTATGTACACTTTGTTACATAAGAAAGCATTAAAAAATGGCATAAATAACAATATAATCTTGATAATCTTAATAGAGAACAAAAAAAGGTCAATGACAATACTGACGGATACGCCAGTAAAAAAAGCTCTGCAAGAAGAGCAACGAAAATCTAAAGAAAGAAAAGAAAGAGTAGCAAAGAAAAACATGACTCGGCCAACAGTCTCTAAAAGCAACATAAACAAAAAAACAAATAGAAGCAAAGGCAAAGGGATAAAGAGGAAACAATTACAGATGTTTAGTGATGATGAAGATGATAAAGATGCTGTGTGCCTCTCCTGTTTGAAGAACTTTAAAAAAAGCAAACCATGGCAGGAGTGGATTCAATGTATGCAGTGCAAGAGATGGGCCCATAGTTCCTGCGTAGCCAGCGATATTCGGGGTTTATTTTACGAATGCCTCAACTGCAAAGAAGATTTCTCTAGTGAAAGTGATTAACTAATTCAATGTAAACCTATTTGATATTATTCATTTACGACTTTCGACTGCATAATGATTATTTTAAATTTTCACTTGAATATGTAATACCTTAGGTAGTCTATGTTAAGTTAAACTTTATTTCATGATATCCTAAACGGCATATTATTTTAAATTCAATAAAAAACTTACTTTAAATGTTGTTATTCTTACCCGGACCACTTTATCATTTTTGCTTTGCGAATTAATACCAATTTTATTTATGAATATAATGAAATGAAATCAAGTATTTACATTCTTGAATAGTTCCTGATTCTGACAAAAATAAATGCAATGGAAAATCTCTTAACAAAAAAAATAAAAAAATTCAACAAAAAAAAGTGGACCGCTCTGCCCTGGTCTCCCTTACTGACGAAAATTAAAGCTATTAAAAGAAATTCTTAATTTCAATATTTCGTAAATTCTCAAAATAACTTTGGCAACCACATAAAGATAACAATGTTAATATTATTAAGTTTGAAAAGTTACTAGTGAATCTCGTGAATCATCCCAGTTCAGGTAATATGATGACTTCCGTTTTCATTGTATTTCAATAACATAAAGAAAAAAAATAAAAGCTACTGCTACAAATTAACAGATTAACAGGTGGGTCAACAACGAGTATATTACTGCAAGATTGGCGAATTCAAGCAAAGGTAGTGAGTTTTGACACCTCGAAAAAACAAGATTTGAATACCCTCACTTCCAAAAGTTAAGCACGGAGTGGTAAAATGCGAAAAAATGGACAAGTACTGCTTTGATTGATATGAAATGCTGCAAGTAAGTAGCTCTATGTTTATTTACGAAATAAAACAAAGTATTACATACAGTGATAAACAAAATATTGAATTTTCATAAATTATAAGACGACATAATATTTGCATTATTAAGAAAATGATGTTTAAATTCAAAACAAACAATCAAAACCGACATTAATAGGGTATGTGAGCACACCTCACCTGCATACAAAGTTTACAGCGTGTGATCATGCTTGTTACAAAGTGATCAACCACCGCAGAGTCCACTAATCGCCATTCCTCCTGTAGGGCAGTTTCCAAATCTCTGAGAGAGGCTGGAGCTGGGAAATATCGACATACAGCACGGCCGAGGGCAACCCAAAGATTTTCAATTGGATTAAGGTCCGGCGAGTAAGCTGGCCACTCAATACCCGCAATCCCCTCTCTCTTCAGAAAGTCGTCAACGATGGCAGCTCTATGGGGGCGCGCATTATCGTCGAATAAAACGAAAGAAGGACCAACTGCTGAAGGAACATTGTCAAACTGATGACAATGGGGTCTAGGACTTCATCTCGTTACCGTACAACCGTCACAGAACCTAGCCTGTAGATGTGCAGGTCGGTCCGATATCCCAATGAAAGCCCTGCCCCGACCATGAAGCTTCTACCGCAGAATGCGTCATGTTCGGTGATGTTCTAGTGCCGATTGCGTGTGCCTTATTCCCTCGAGACCCTTACACGCTTATCATCGGATTGTAGGGCAAATCTGGACTCATCGAACATAACGCCACCCCAATCAGACATAGTCCAATTCACATGCTGGTGGTACCACTATAATCTTGCCTCTCTGGATTGGACGGATAAAGGAACACAAACTTGTGGTACCCGGGCGTCCAGACCATTCATGTGTAGTCTTCGACAAAATGTAGTGGCAGATATCGTCTTACCAATGGCCACTGCAACCATACATGTCACACGTGTGGCGGTCGATTTTCGATTCCGCTCGGCTAAACTGCAATATATAAATCTTCCGGGGGGGGGGGGTCGTAACCCATGGACGACTGGCTACAGGTGTTAGAACAACTTTTTGACTGATTTGGAATTGTTTCCATAATCGTGAAATGACGGAATAATGAACACCGAAAAAACGAGCAACACCTGTTATAGACTGTCCTGCTTCAAGGCGTCCGACAGCCCGCCAGCGCTCAGAATCTTCCATTCGTCTTCTGGAAGTCATAGAAACACGTCTAGCTTGAAAACAAATCGTACGAATGTTCTAAATACCTTTCATCAGCACTTACATGCATTTCCTGTCATCCTTAACAATGCAGGCTTCTTGTACGACTGCCTGTTTTGCATATTTCTCGACGCGAAACCGTGATTGGCTGTTACCTATATAATTTGTATACTTCCTTCTACCTTTGCAGCAAATTTCAGCTTCTTTAATTCAGATTGGCTTACTGAAATTAACTTTTTCCGTGCTTAACGTTTGGAAGTGAGTGTATTAATATCCAAACAAGGCTACTACTTAAAATAGTTACACGCCGGCAAACTATGGAAGAAAGCTCTCAGCGGTTTTTTTAGAAATGAATTATGGAGTCAAGAAAAAGGAGTTATTTCAATATAAAGAAAGTGGAGATTCACAAAGTAACAACTGCACATTGAAAAATTATATTAATTATGAAATTAAAGAACAAAATTATATGTGGGATGTGCATGGGATGAAAGGAAATTCAGTTAATTCTGCAGGTTCTGAAAAAATCTCAGTCACGTAAGAAGACGCGAATTGTAATACCAAAGAAAAGAAACTGACCTGAAATAGAGAAGGAATCATTCGAAATACAGCCCTTTTTAAGTCAACAAATCTATACGAAAGACGATCTTTTGCTTTTCTCTTTCACATATAAAGATTACGTCGGTTTAAAAATGTATAAAAGCGTAATTTTTAGTACAAACTACTGTAATGTCACTTCAGTCAAAATTTATTTATATATAAAATAATAAAAGAAATTCTCAAAAATAAAAACCGGAAATAAATACAGCTTGTGTATAAAAACGACGGTAAAAAACAAAAAGGAAGGAATTCGCACCCTGAGCTGTCACTGGGAAGAGACTGAACGGACCGTTTCGTCCTTTTTAAGACTCATCAACCAGCAAGGTTAGTATGGGGGAATTCCCGCTTTCGTGAGCGAGACCCGGGATACTAAACTCTCGCACCTTCTGACTCTTTCACTGGTGAAGTTTGGCTGGCTGATGAGTCCTAAAAAGGACGAAACGGTCCGTCCCAGTTTCTTCCCGGTGACAGCTTAGGCTGCGAATTCCTTTCTTTAGCTCAGGGTGCGAATTCCTTTCTTTAGCTTCAGACTATTTTTATAAAGGTAAAGAATGCAGGATGTATTTGCGCGAGTTGTACCACATATTTGGAATAATGAGCGAGTCTTGCAGTAAATCAGGAGATGATTTAAAAACTATGAAATATTGTAAGTTTAATTTTATCCAAATGGTTATCCTGTCTACGAAAGTGAACCGTTTCATTTGAGTAAAAGAAAAAACGTAAGAAGCTTTTATCCGATTAATGAACAGTCCATTGTTTCAAACGATAGCAACTCTGGTGATTTTCATAGGAAATTCTTGCAAGAACTAAATAAAAAACTGTTTCATAATTAAAACTTTGGTGAATTAGTTTTTCATTGATATCAGTGAATTAAGAGAGATTAATTTGAAATAGTGTCGAAAAACATATTCAGTGGCAGTTAATGAGTAAATTATTAACTCGATGGAGTTCAGGGAGTTAATAAGTTTGGTTTGAAAAACAAAACGAGATAATAAAAGAAAAGTGAAACGAATACAAAGAAATCCAGCAACGATAAATAACACATCATCAACAGTGCTTCCGCACTTTACCGGAAGCGAAAAATATGGCAGCAATATTTGAATAAATAGTTCTTATTTCGTATATTTGTTTTGTAATCTAACTTATTTTTATATTCTTTTATTGAAGTCAATGGAGGAACTTTCAAATTTTATTGTAATCATTACTGCTTTGAAAACATATTTAATATTTATTCCTCATTGAAATGAAGATCAAGTTTCTCAAGTAATGAGGATAAATACATGCCTATAAGAATATCTGCCACTTTTATGTGTCTACATGCTTACTGAAGTTTTAGAATTTTCCTAGGAGATCTCATTTTTCAAAGTCACAGACGGTATACAACGACTACAGTCTCTTCTCAAAGAATTTTGGGGTTGATGTGGATTTCATGTAGGGATAGACGGGACCCGATATTTCGGGAAATTTTCGGGAAAATTATAATCCTGTTTATCGGGCGGGATTTGCTTTACTTCGGGATTTCTTCGGGACGAGATTCCGCGATTTATTAAATTCAACAAAAGGCTTGAAAATGCTGGGATTAATAATCCTGGCAACTGAAGACTACAATAAATCATTGAGAAATACTCTGGACTATTTTTTTTTCCTTCTACCTCCCAATATTACATCAAAAACAAACTGTTTTCGTCATGGCGCTAGCGATCGACCGGTGAAACCAATAAACAACAGACGACGGTCTTCGTGATTTCGACTAGCGACAGACATAAAAATGTTTTTGTTTGTTATTATTATTGTCGTCCATATCAAGTTTCAAAACCCGAACAACTATTTCCCGTTTATTGAGGAAGGACAATCCCGTCCCGATCCCGTCGCTATTTTCGGGAGGGAAAAAAAACACCCGTCCCGTGCCATCCCGACCTAAATATCCAATCCCGTCCATCCCTAATTTCATGAGAATTATTGATGAAGCTAAGAGGTTTTGTTCTTGATCTTAAAATAAATAACTTTCAAAAATTAGTTGAAGTTGATTAGATCTAAGATGTTAAAGGTAGACTATCTTATCATGAGGAATTTATTTGGTATCAAAATAGATATCAACATAAAAAAAAAATCACTTTCTTTTTTAATAAGATTTTCTTTTTTCAAGCACTTGATTATTGGAATTAAAGTCAGGTCTTTAGGTTTCTAAATTAAAATTTCGAAAGTCAGTTTTATTCGTAATGTTTTTAATTGTAGACTGCCTGTTTCTCTTTGTAATACAGTAAAACCTCTGAAATCCGGCCTAATGTGGCCCAGTAGGCCGGATTACAGAAAAGCCGGACTACCGAGAGTGTTCTTAAATTAACTCAATAGCTCAATTTTTGTGAAGACATAATGCCAGGGTTACATAATTGAACGAGGTTAAATAATTTAAACCTATTTTCATAATTTTTTTCTCAAATGTTTATTAAATACAATACAAATGTGTTTTTTCCGACACCAAGCTCTAGTGATATTTGTTTTGCAGATTGCCCTACATCTAATCTCCTTAACGCATTAAGCTTTAGTTCCATACTGATAAAGTTTTATTTTCTTTTTTTCACTCATAATTAATATGCGCAGTTAGAGCAGCAATATAGGGAAACGAATTTAGTTATGAAAATAAAACAAAAAATACTTAGTACCAGGCCGGATTACCGTGGGGACCGGTTTACCGAATTTGAGAGGTTTCACTTTAATTAGAAAATATCTATTGCCTGAGCCAAGCACGGGTGCGACATCTGATGGCGAAAAAAAGAAACGCCGTTTGGGTGATCAGAGACTAGGAAAGTTAACTGTTTTCCTTTAGAGGAGTCAATATATTTCGTTGTTTTTTGCGAATTTGTAATTTCGTGTAAGTTTTTGTGGAATATTTCTTTCATTTCAGATTACCAAGAAGAATATATATCTTTTTGAAGTAATTCAGAAGCTGTTTTCTAAAGAAAACTAATGCGTGGTCGAAGTTTCACCGATGTTAGAATGCTTTCAATGAAATTATGAGCAGTTAATTCAGTGTTTAATATAACCACTGTTTCCTGTTATAAGACATCTTAAGCATATGTACAGTTCCATAACGGTTTTAACTCCTTTTTGTGTTTCACAAATATTTCGAGTAAGAGGTGATTTTACACATTGTTTATCACTTTGGAAACTCCTTTTTAGTACGTTCAGGCTTACAACTGCATTTGGCTTTAAATTGCTTTGTAATCCTTTTTCTTATATATATAAAACATTTTCATCTATGAAAATTGAAAATTTTTTTAATTTTTTTTCTGCAGGAATTTTAACACAACTACTAACATCAACTTCCTAACAGTTTTAGCTTATTACAATATTCCCAGGAATAAAAAAAATAGTAAGTAAATAAATTAAAATTAATGAAAATGTAAAGATGAATTGTAATATTTGTGAAGATCAAAGTTTAATGATGTCTGTAAAACTATTGATAATTTCCTACGTGCAGTAGAGGATGCAGCATAAATATTTTCCAATAAAAATAGTTTCTACATGAATTAGTTTAATGTTAATATAAATATGTAAATAAATGTTCAGTAACAAAGAATAACCGAAACAATAACAAAAGTCATTATAGTGATAACATTTTTAAACTTTTAACTTTATAAAAAAAAAACTTTATTTTTTATTTATTTGTTTGTTATGAGCGCCATTTAGAAAATTCTATATTTTTACGAATGGGCATGAAAGGTTTGTTTGTTTGATTTTGTTTTCTGGGAAGGCTGAGAGATGGATGTAAGAAATATGCAATTAAGAAACATAAGTATCACAATTACTTTAGGTTCACTAAATGTTATCATCCTCATTAATAATGCTATGCACAATGACTACTCCCAAGCCGGTTTGGTCGAAGGGTAGGTGCCAGACCAAATGACCACACTGGTCCTCCAGGTTGGGGGTTATGACAATAGGCCTGCACTCTATTTCTTGTAAAAAATATCTCACGCAAAAAGAATCAACAAGAATAATAAACCGGACGATTTTAATGGACAGCGACTAAGGCTACGGAAAAGGACTATGATTATGGCTACCTGGAATGTGCAAGGTATTAGATCAAAATGGATTGATGTAATGAGAGAGATTGATTCGATGAGGGTCGATTTGATTGTTTTAACAGAGACTAAGAAAAAAGGATCAGGAATAGAAAAAACTGGAGAATTTATTCATTTATACTCAGGAGTTCCAAAGGAGGAAAGAGCAAAACGAGGAGTATCAGTTTTAATGAAAAAGAAATTTGATGCTGTGGATGAAAGAATTTTAAAGATCAATATGGATATTTTTGGAAGAAGAATTACTATTTTGGGAATTTATGCTCCGAATAATGATGAAATTATTGAAGTTAAGAATATGTTTTATCAAAAACTGCAGGAAATTATTGATGAAATTGGAGGAACAAGAGAAATTATAATAATGGGTGATTTCAATGGAAGAACTGGATGCAGGAAGAGAGATAACATTGTTGGAGAGTTTGGAGAGGATGTAGTCAACGATAATGGAGAAAGACTTATTGAATTTTGCAGAACTAACGATCCCAAGATTACAAATGGTTTTTATAAACACAAAGATATTCATAAATATACATGGTATCAGCATACTAGACAACTTAAAACATTTATTGACTATATAATTATTAAACAAAGGGCTCAATTAAAATTATTAGACATCAGAGTACAGAGAGGAGCAGAATGTGGCTCAGATCATTTTATGGTGCGAGCAAGACTTGCATTTCCTTATTCGGCTAATATAATTAGAGAGAAAAGAATCCCACAGAGATGGACGATATTGATATCCCAGAATATATGTTGGAAGGATTAACAGAAGAGAGTACAAAAGGACTTTTTCAAGTAAGATTAGATGAAAAATTAGAAGAAAGGAATTATACTAATACAACCGAACTATATCAACATATTAAATCATCTTTACACCAGGCTGCAAAGGAAGCACTAGGACAAAAAAGAAAAGGCAAAAATTCCCAAAAAAACTTTTGGTGGGATAAGGACATTGAAAAGATTGTACAACAGAAAAAAGAAGCCTATTTGAGGTGGATGAGTTCAAAAAAGGAAGAGGATAGACAAATTTATAGAACTTTTAGAAATGAAACTAAGAAATTAGTAATAGAGAAAAAAAGAACATCCTGGGATAAAAAATGCAGAGAAATTGAGACATATATAGGAGGAAGACGATGTACAGAGGCATGGAAATTTTTAAGGAATATTAGAAAAGAAGGTAATAATTCATGGCAAGGAATATCGGTTGAGAAATGGGAAGAATATTATAAGACTTTGCTTACCGAAACTAGAAATGAATTTCAAGTAAAAAATACACATATTGATACCATACAACAACCTATACTATTGGAACTTGAGAGAGTTAAAACAGCAATTAAAAAATTAAAGAATCAAAGAGCAAGTGGTCCCGGTGGAATATCAGCAGAACTAATCAAAAATGGAACAGATAAATTGCTAAGATTAATTACACAATTATTCGAAAGATGTTTAAACGGAGAAGAAACACCAGAAGAGTGGAGAATTGGATATTTAACATCAATTTATAAGAAAGGAGACAGACAAAAATGTAAAAATTACCGTGGCATTACTGTAACAGCAACGTTTAGTAGACTATATGGACGAATTTTAAAATATTTTCTTGAAGAAGAAATAAGAATGAAAGAAAGTGAAGAACAAAGTGGATTTAGAGCAGGAAGATCATGTATGGATAATATATTTTGTCTTAAACAAATTATTGAAAAGGAAATGGCGGTGGGAAATCAAATTCATCTTCTGTTTATTGATCTAATGAAGGCATATGATAATGTTCCAATCGCAAAATTATGGAATGTATTAAAGGAAATAAACATAAATTTAAATATTATTAGAGCAATTCAAGAACTTTACAGACAATCAAAAACAAAGATTAAAGTAGGTCAAAGATTATCAAAAGGCTTTATAACAGATAAAGGACTCAGACAGGGATGTTGTATCTCCCCAACACTTTTTAAAATTTATATTGAAGCTGCATTAAAAGGTTGGAAAGAAAACTGCAGAGGATTGGGACTTAATGTGAAAGGAACGTCAATGTTTACTCTGCAGTTCGCAGATGACCAAGTCATAATTGCAAAGAGTAAAAATGATTTAGAGAGAATGACGATAACAATTAAGGAAGAATATGAGAAATGGGTACTATACATGAACGTCAGCAAGACAAAATATCTATGTATAGGAGGAAATGAGACGGACCTAAATCTAAATAATAACATGAAAATAGAAAGCTGTGAGCATTATAGGTATCTCGGAGTAGACATTAATAGAGAAGGCAGAGACTCACAAGAAATTAAAAACAGAATTTGTCAAGGAAGGAAGGCTATAAAACTATTAAATTCTATTTGGTGGAGTGAAGAGATCTCTAGGAAAAGAAAGTATAATATATACAATTCTATTGTAAAGAGCATCTTGTTATATGGGGCAGAGGGATGGAGAATTACGGAGACAGAAAAAAAGAAATTAGCGGCAGTGGAAATGGATGCCCTAAGAAGATCATGCAGGGTATCAAGAATAGAAAGAACAAGAAATGAAAGAATCAAAGAAATGATGAAAATAAAAGAAAACATTTTGGACGATCTTCAAAGAAAACAATTAATTTGGTTTGGTCATGTTTAAAGAATGAATGACGAAAGACTGCCCAAAATCGCTTTTGATTACAAAACTAATCAAAAAAGGAAACGAGGAAGACCACGAAAGGCTTGGATGGACGATATTAAAAAAGCAATGAGGATTAGAAGTCTGGAAGAGGAATGGACCCTTGACCGGAAGACCTGGAATGGACTTCTTGCAGATTCTTTCGGAAGGCGGCACCTGACGCCATGAACCGAGTTTATATATATATATAAATACAGCGACTAGTTTCTTAGCCGTAAATTTGGCTATATTTTAAAGCTTACAATTACAATAAGAATATGGTTACATTTATATGACGAAGAAAACAAAGTCATTCAATATACAGTGCACTCTCTCTATTCTGAATACTCATGGGACCGACCAAAAGTGTTCAGATTATGGGGGTGTTCATTATAGAGGGAGATAGGGAAATGCAAGTACATAGTGAGTTTGTAGACGGTATAGAATACTTAGCCTGGTTAGCCATGCCAGTTACCGAGATGGAGGGGCTCAATCTAGATTTGGCGGCTACTGCAATGTCAAACCAAATTAAGTCGGATCGTACTCTACCATCTCATTTGTTTTTGTTTTGTTTTTTATTAAAAAAGTTTTGCAAAACATACAATAAAATTACATAATTATACTATTTGACCACTCCCTCTAACGCCCTGTTTCCCAACGTGGGGCGCACGCCCCACAGGTGGCAATTTGATTGTTGAGTGGGGCAATTCGAAAATGGAGCAATGTTTTTTTTTTGTTTGTGAAAGTAAAAAAATATTGATAATTTGTGTTTTTGTTGGTTGTGAAAGTAAAAAAATATTGGTAATTTGTGTTTTTGTTGGTTGTGAAAGTTAAAAAAGTTGTTTTTTTTTTTTTTTAATTTTTTTCTTTTTGAAGTTATATCAAATTTGGTGGGGCGTAGAGTACTTTAGATACTTTAGGTGGGGCACAGCACAAAAAAGGTTGGGAAACATTGCTCCAACACCTAATGTCTCTTTATCTGTCAGTGGGGGGCGGGGCATTTCTCCGAATTTCCATGCTGCGGGAATTCCCCGAATTCTGATTGCAAACACACGTTCAGTTTACAGAGAGGAAAAGGTAGAATGGGGATCAAAAGTAGCGTTCGTAATACTGGGGTGTTCAGAATACAGAGAGTTCATCTTATGTTAAGTATATGCAGTTTCGCCGGGACCGTCGTAATGTGTTCATAATACCGGGGTATTCACATTAGAGAGTGTTCAGATAGAGAGCGTGCACTGTATAGTGAATATCATATATCATATATTGAATGACTTTGTTTCCTTCGTCTATAAATGTAATCTTAGTCACATTGTAATTGTAAGCTTCAAAATATAGTCTAATGTACGGCTAAGAAACTAGTCGCTGTTTTTATTGTATTAAAATATTTTTAAATTAGTCAAGTGCATGGCATTATTAATGAGGATGATGAAGAAAAATAAAGTAAGTGGATTTCTTTTTTAAACCCTTCACAATGGCTACCAAGAAGGGTTACGTTTTAGGCGGCTGTTAATAGGTAGGACCACTACGAGCGAATCGCGATCCTTCTACATACTGTTATCCCAAGAGCGCAGTTAGCCAGATGAAGTTTAGTTTTTTTAGTAAAAGATGGTGCAAGATTATTTTTAAATAGGCTTACCTGCAAAACTCATTAAAGTTTTCAATATTTCATTCAATAATTTTCAAATTGATTTTCACTCGGAGATTCATCTTGTCGACCATCTTGAAAAGTAGTGCCAACACGGCAATTTTGTCGATACTCCGAAAAATAAGGCAACATCCGGTGGTACCGTAATCTGAAGTTTAATCTTATCAGCTAGTAATGAACTATCCAATGAATTAATACACTTAAGACCGGACACCTGTAATCGTTGATTATTATTTTTAATTAGGTATTAAACCCGTATTAGCTTAACAGAATTACGTTAAGTGAGTTCGTTGAGGATTTGTTTGTAGATTCATACAGCTTTGAATGATTCTTAGGGAAACTAGTGCTTGAAGATGCATTTCATGATTTAAAAAAAAAGTTTAAGGGAAGTAGTTTTTCAGTTCTTCAGGAATTGAATTTGCTACTGTATTAAATTATTATAATTTAATTAGTTATTAGTTTAAGTTATTTTGAAAGCATTTAATATGCTTGAAATAAAAAATGTTTTTCCGTTAAAGTGGAAGTGATCCACTTGGATAATTTAAATATTTAAATTTGGATTCGTCACGTAAGGTGAGGTGACGTCAT
>JAFIDM010051213.1:0-16424 GCA_023159025.1 Thereuonema tuberculata | reverse complement strand
CACATTTACTCAGTTAAAAAATAAGACATGAGCTCTATCATTGAATTTCAGAGGTTTTTCATTGGGAAAAATGGACTTCTCATTTTATTCCATTTGAGATTATTGTCTTCTGAAAAGCTCATTTTACCAATAGTTTGAATGCGTGGCTTTTTAACTTTCTACTTCAGTCATTTGCTAAACTAAACTAATAAAAACTGCTTTTACTTTATTAGAATTTTTAGGTAAATTGTTAAACAATATAATATTTATTATTGCACATTCAGATAGATATGTTTTAGGTTGTTACATTATTTGTGCTTTTAAAATTATTAATATACTAGAGAAGACCAACTGTCAGTCAACTTTTCAACATTGTAGAATTTAAGCCCCAAAATTTTGAATTAAACTGTATTGTTCTCTTTTATCTTTAGAATCTACTAATTGTAAAACTTAGTAAGTTCTAAAGATAAAAGTTGCTGTGAACAATACAGTTTAATTCAAAATTTTGGGACAAAAATTCTAGAATGTTCTTCTAAAAACAGTAAAGGAAATTTTCATGCAATAAAAGGATAGGTTTTTTAAAATGAATGGAACATTTCAATTTTGCAGGAAAAAACAAAATTTGGAGTATATTTTGATGATGAAGATGTGCTCTATTTTACAAAATGTTAAGTAACATTTCAGATTAAGTTAGATGACAATAAATATTGGATTTATTATTGTTTGTTTATTTTCAGGCTCGAGGAAGGTAGTAGTGACTGTAAATGGTGTTACAAGAACTGAAATGGCAGGTAGAAGTTAGAAATCACTAAGACTTTTACACAAAGTTCCAGTTCACAAAAGAAAATGAGTTGAACTCAAAGTGTAGACATATCCCATTCATGGTTTAGGGATGTACCATCAGTGCACACATCCTTATAGACCATCCCACAGATTTGCTATTTTTTCAGCAGATCTTGACAAATTGTAAGTTCAGAATAGATTTCAAATCAAGAAGCTTCAGACAAAGAATAACAAAAATCATCATTTAAGTGAGGCATCAAAGAAACTACCAATTGGAATGGAAAGAATCCTGTCTGAACGAAGTCTTGGCTCTGGTTCGTTGTTTTCCATTGTACTTTCTGTTGAATCATTTCAGGCTGTAACCAAAATTTCTGTTGTAGATTTATTTAGAAGCTTCACAGATAAATGTTTCCCATTTTCTTTTGTTGTTGTTCTTCATATCATCAAATTGATGCAAAAATCAAAGGTAAAATAAAGTGACAGTTTAAACAAGTTTTACATCAGCAACAAAAACAAAATTTATTTTATGTTTTTAAGTGTAATTTAAATTTTAGTATTCTGTTTGGCTTAAACATTATTCGTAATTTAACTTTTAAAGTAAATTGAAATCATTATTGACAGCGAGTTTAAAAAAAATAGAAAAACAAAATCCTTATTAAAATTGTTTCTATCCTGCCTTAGTAAGTTTGAGCAGATTGAGTAAAAGGAGGAAAGCGTTTTCTCTTTCTTTTCACTTTCTTTTTTTTTTTCTTTGTCATTTTATTGAAAGCAGAATCTTTGCTCAAAGTTAACTTTAAACTTCCAGGATGTTGTATCTTTTTTGTAATTTGTATTCAAATCATATTTGCTTATTATTATAACTATATATAAACATTTTTTAATAAGATATGTTCTAGTCAAATTAGTTTTTGAAAGTAAGTTCAATAAACAGGAATCATAATCACAAAAGATTAATAATTAAAAAATAAATAAAAACTTATAATCTGATATTATTTTTCATTGATAACTAGAATATGAGATATCTTGCACAAAAATTAAATTATCATTCTTGGATTAAAAAAAAACGAATAAAATGTAGTAATGAAAGGAAACCAGTAGTTGTAGCCAATGTTATGCTGACGATGCCATTAAACATTTACCATTTTTAAACACAGCATTTCAAATAGTGATTTCAGTAGGTATGAAACTTAAAAATTTTTACATTCTTCATACTTTTTCAGATTAGTATGTCAGGTCTTTATATATAAATAAATATATATATATATTCATCATAAAGTAATTACGTTAGTTTCAATTGCAGAAAATACCTGTTAACTTCATTACTCAGATCATTTTTCATTTTTTAAACTATCGCAGATTCTTCACATTTCATTAAAAATATGCACACCTGTAGGACAGGTTGATTTGGCTTATTCCCCTCGCTCCTCCTCCAAATGCAGGATCATGAATTTCTTCCAAATGCTTTAATTTTTTCTTTCAGTCCTCTGTATCTTTTGAAACTGGCAATTACAATAATATGTGTATGTTTTTATTTTAAATGTTGAAATTTCGATATAGTTGTGGTTTTTGTTGCTTGAAGCATTAAAGCCTATTGTTAAGATATTTCCCCTCAAAGGGGATGCTCTGGGATATTTTTTCAGGGAGCCTGTTGCCTTTTTTCTCCCACTTCTCTATTTTTTTATGGTAAATGTTATCAAAGCGAGAGAGAGATGTCAAAATAGGGACATTCTCTTGTACTGCTGTTTTTGTTTTTTATTCAGTCTCATTTTCATAGTCTTAGCCTTTGAATTGACTCTATTGTTGCTTTTTTGTTTTTACTGCCTTTTAATTACAGCTATTTACATGTGGGAACTGATTTTTTTCTAACAGACATTCCTTAGCTGGTTCAGTGGTGCATTGAGTTCAGTTATGTTTAAAATTTATTGTTTTAAAAAGTTTATTATGTAGTTATTTTTCATATTGCATAGTTAGGAACTTTATATTGTCAAAGGGTATTATTATTTTTAGTATTATGAAATTTGTAAATTTAATTGTTGCTGCACAATGTTAGACATTTTACCATTAAAAAAAAACCATTAAAATGTTCTATTTGTTTAAATGAGGCTGTTATCATCAAAACTTAAGTCACAAAAATAGAACTATAAAAATATCTTGTTGAAATCTTACACTTTGCAAATCCTCAATTTGATAATAGGGCTAGTTTGATATTTCACTAATATAAATATATGTTTCTGAAAATGAGCATGTTTTGAGTTTGAATTGAAACCATGATTTAAATATAGTTGGTGAATTTTTGCAGCGTTTTGGCAGAAAATAAAATCCAATAATTATATTTTTTTTTTGCAATTGTTTAGATTCTTCATTTAAATCAAAATATACAATTATATGTATTGTGTCTTTATTTCATTACGTAATCTGCATTGTTTTGTATGACTTTGGGAAGTGTTTTTTCATAATAATACTTTTATCTTAAACATTCTTAATTTTTTCACATCTATTGTGTATGTAATAAGTGTGGGGATGAGTGAGAGGATTTTTGATTTACTTCAATAGAACTGAAATAAAAAGTCTATAACACCAATCAAAAATTTTAAAACTCTTCACAATACTGTTTCAAAGGAAAAAAACAAAACCAAAAAAACACTGCTATTTCTAATTCAAATCAATAAAGCGGATATACATTTTGGTTAATATACAATTATACATAAAAGGAAATACATACATTGAAAATCCAAGTTATATTATTAAAAAAAAAATAGTAATAGCATTTTTTTTTCTTACTGTCTTAATTTTGGTTATGATTACTATTATTACTTCTGCATCTGAAAACAATCATTAACAAGGTTTCTTTTTTTGTGTTAACATTAAGTCTGTATAATATATTTTTTTTTAATTTTAGAACTTGAGTAGCAGTGATGGTTCTTGTTGCCTTCTTCTAATTACGAATTTTATGATATTTTGATTTATGTGTGACAATAATGAAGATGAGTCGGACAAAAATTCAGTATTTTTTTTTTTCTTAATGAACAATCAGTTCTTAACAACATTTGTAAATGTTGTTGAAATCTCTCCTTGGTCTGTTATTTTTGGGTATTTCAGGATGAATAGAGGAATTTTGTCTACATCATTAGTAAACAGCCAGTTATTATTTCTTAACAAATTATCTTCTATTTTTAAAAGTGCTTTAATAAAAAGCTTTGAAAATGTGTTTTTAGCTCCTTATAATAAATGTTGATTTTGATAATGAAACAATTAAATTTAAAGAATTCTGCTTAATTAAATACTTTGTGTTTGATTGTTGATCCCTGAGATAAAATAATTGCTGGAGTAGATATTTTCTGGGCAGAAGTCGTAAAATAATTGTTAAGTATTGGTTGTTCTCTCAAACTGAAACATTCCGCAGTGCTTTCTTTAAATCCAAATGGAATCAACAGAAATGGTAATATTAGTGAATTGAGTCGTTAGGAAACCAAAAAACAGATGTGATTCTGTTAAAACTGATTAAAAACAAAACTATTAGAGAATTGCAGGAAAGTAGAATTTGAGTGAAAAGACTTTGAAGGAATGAGTAGCTACCCTCTGTTCTGTGTGATTTTTATAAATATTACGATCAGTTTGACATAAAGTAACAAATCTTATAAAAACAAGGATTAATATCAAAAGTATCTTCAACAGTGGAAGAAGTTGATGGCATCTTAAGAAGAATTTGTTACTATCTTAAATTTAATGGCTGTTTTTATTTTTAATTTCCTTATAAATGAAATGCAAAGCCTATCAATTGAGGAAATGACAGTGTTTAAAGCTGCTGAAGGAAATAGAATAACAGTGACAGAAATTATTTGTGATTTAAAGCTTATGGCTCCATAAGAAAAAAATGTTGCCCACCCTTGTACATAAATGTGATTAATAATACTTTGAGTCTGAATTTTTATTAGACTTATTTCTAATTTTTCTTCAAATTGAAGGTGTGGTTTTGAGGTGTTTTATTGTTGAAATGGAGATAATAGATCTCTTGTTTGATATTGATATTTTTTTTATTATTTCTAAATATTTGTAATCCAATTATTATTAATTACAAAACATATTTTATTCAGTTTAGCATTGTAAGAACAAAATTTAAAGTTTTCTTCTTTTCTGAATAATTTTGTATATTTAAAAGATTTCTAATAATAACAAATTTATTTATATCTTCTGTTAACGTTTTGAATTTATTTCTGTTTACAATTATTTCTAGAGTGACTGTAATGTTGAGTGTTTGCCTGTTGTTATTCATTTTGATGTCAGTGAATATAATTGAGATCAACCCACAATGGTCGTGTGAAAAACCACAGAAACTGCTAAAATGTTTATAGTGATTGAATTTGCTTTCTGTGACTAAGAGTGTAGAATCCTTTGTTATTTCTTACCTTTTTCTCCTAAAATAATTAGATTACATCTAATGAGTGTTAATTTTATTGTAGATATGAATGAATAAGATGAAGAAATTGAAAAGTAGATTTTGAACTTGGCCTTTAAATCTCCCGTGTTAAATTTCCTATTATTTAAAGAGCAGTCCAGATAAAAAAAATAGTCAATTAATTGATAAGGGTTTGGTAATGAGTTGACGTACCCCTGCAGTACGTTGAATGAAGACATGATGATGTTGACACACTTTTATACTCCATGAAAAGTGCAAACTAATGAAGCATTGACTGCTGATACAAATCCTTCTTATTCTGCAGTGGAGTTACTGAATGACATAATTAAATTGTAAAGTTTTTGAAGTTCATTTATTTCTTTGCTATGAATTTTAGCACTTGTATAAATTTAATAGCTGAATAATGTGATGGTTTTAACAAACATTGTTTTAAAAAAAATAAAACTTCTGTTTGACTATAACTTACTTTTAAGATCTCTCTCTTGAGAGGCCAGTTTCTCTTCAACATTAATGTGTTTGTTTTATAGAACCAAAAAGTAACAAATTGTTGAAAACCATAAAATATGAGCAGTTAGTTTCTGCTTGGCAGATTCCTTTTGTGAAAACCATTCAGAACAATGGCTGACTGGATAAGTCCATTCTCTTTAGTTGAAATAAAGCAGGTGAACTAAAATTATATAATTTTTACAATAGGTACACAATTGTAATTACAATGAACATGTAATCTCTTAGTTAACACACAGCTTTTTCAAATCTGCTGTCATATTTTTTTTAACCTCATAATTGCATTTACAAAGCCTGACCGATCCAATACATTTTTGTTTGTTTGGATTTTTTTTTTCCCCTCAAATAATGAATTGCATCTTCTGTAATTTCTGCCTTTCGTACCTGTGATTCCCTGTTTGCTTATCAGGTTTGTTTCCCTGTTACTGGGTTTCCTAAAGTAGTTACCAATTGATTTCTTTTTGATAATACTTGTAAAAAGTAAATAAATAATTCACTGCCTCTAAAATTTAAGATAGTTTGTATCTGTTCTCACAGTCGTCAGAATACTTTAGAAAATGCTTAGATTCTTATATTTCTAGAATGACAATGCTTGTATGTAATGTTTTATCTGAAAACTTAATGCTCTCATGTCATTCTTTTTACTAAGCAACACAGACTTTATTATGGAATTTACTGTTAGTGGTGTAATATTTTTTTTCCCCACAATCTGTCTCATTTTAAAACTATCTTTCATTATGTGTGCATTCATTTCATTTTCTCATTATTCATTAATTCTTTTGATAGAAAAATGTTGTTTTATTTCTTCTGTCATAAAAGAAATGTTTTGACAGAATTAAGATTGAGAAATTTATTATTTTGTTAATAAATGAGAATCCCTTTGCCTTGAATCTGTTCTGTTTGATTTCTTCCTATTTTTCATTTTCAAATATCACAAAACAACAAAATGCAACTCATGGATTGGATTTCTTCAAAAAAAGTAACAAAAAATACTAGCATGGCTTAAAGTGAAGGAAGGTCTGAGGTAAAAATCTTTAAGTAAACTGAATTCAGTCAATTCCAAAGAAATCTTTTGTCAATAAAATACATTCTGTTTTCAGACAGTTTAATGTTTGTATCACTTCTTTTTTTTACTATTTCCATTCTAAAAAAAACAGTGCAAGTATAATAGGAAATAGAAATTGAAGGTCGTTTCAACTAGGCCAAGGCTTTTATGAAACTTTTGAATTTAAATCAATTTCTAATTATATTTTACACACATTCTGCTCAAATTGTATCAGAAGATACCATAATGTATCAAAGAAAATAAAGGTAGAAATCTAATGATGTAAATTCTCAAAACAGTAGCTTGCTTCCAAAAAAAAGCTTTGTAACTGTTTCTATTGTCCAAGTGCTGTACGATAAAGTAGTAGACTTTAGTGAAATAAAATTTGCTGATCTTGGATTTAATATGGCAGCGGTTTAAAAATTGATTAAAGGACAGAAGTCAATTAATAAAACCTTTGATGAACAAACTCGTTTTTATTAATGGGAAAAATGTGAAATTGTTGTTCAACTTGGAAGGAAGAGGTAATAATGTTGCAATTGGATTTTGTTGATGATCCTTACACCATAAAGTCTGATCTGATCGGCTTAACATCCTTACAATGGATTTGAAAAGGGGTCTTAAATTAGATATTTTATTTTCTAATGTAGGTATTTTGGTTGATTCTAATAAAAAAAAAAATATGCTAAGAAGTATGATACTTTCATTAACATTTGAACTTAAAAGTACAAGTATAATTTCAAAAAGAAAGAAAAAATAAATGCATATTTTGAGAAAAATATCAATAAGGTTTTATTTCTAAAACAAACAATAAAAAGCAGTGGAAATCATTTGTTTTTTGTTGTTTTTTTTTAATCTTAACAACAATTTATAGATGGTATGTTTTTCCTCCTCTCTCATTTATTTAATTATAGAATAAAGGAGACTAAAATAACCCTTCTTGACCTCATGAACCTTTTGGTGGCTTTAATCTGATAGAATACACATTGAATGGGATTTAAGTCACTAAAAAAAAAAATCGTTTTTAATTAATAGTAGATTGGTTTATTTTATTCAGTCTGTGATTCTATCTTTAAAGTTCATTTTTGAAATAGCAAAGAAAACTGCATAGAATTAATTCTGACTACTTGAAATTTCATTCTTTTTCAAGACAATGTTAAATAAACTCACAAACAGATATTTTCATTTCATTATGTTTTTTAGTGTTATTATTTTAAAAATCTACTACACTTCTCCAAATCATTTTGTTATCATTTGCTCTTAATTTCCTTCCATATTAAACTTGTTAGTATTATTTTCAATGACAGCAAAATAAAGGTTTTCTAATCAGAAGTGAAATTCTGGCTTTTGAAGTTTGTTTCTATTCCATGATAGGAATCCATCGCATGTTCGTGTCCCAAGGCATTAATTCACTGTTGAAACCTTCTTAAAGGACATTAAAAATCAAAGTAGTGATTTGGAGAAACACCATAATTGTATGGAATTCTTTTATTTCAGACATTAGAAGTATTTGGAAATTTAAGCTTTTGAATTGAAAGAAAAGCAAAAATTGCATTTTTTATTTTTGTTACAAGTGTCTCGTATGTTTTTTTTTTTTTATTTAGCTTTATAACACTAAAAACAGAAAATTATTATTAATGTTAATAATAATAAAACGAACTCTCTACTCTGCATTTAAATACTTAAAAAAATTATTGTAACTGGAATTGAAAATTGAACTGTTATTGTTTAAATCAGAATATTATGAATTAAAGGTTGGCGTATCAAATAACTTTGGCCATATTATTAACAGTTCTTTGAAATTCATAACACTGATTTGAAAACAAATGAAAATCTAGAAAATATGGTAAGATATATATGTACATTATAGAATGCTCATTTGCACATAATTGAGTATTTCCAGTATTAATTTGAATATTATCAATATTATTTGATCAATTCCTAACTGAAATTCTAACAGAATTGGTTTGTTTGCTTTGCTTTTGCATTTAAAATAAAAAAAAAAAAAGACATTTTTGTTATTTCATTTAAAAAATTAAAGTGTTGGATTTGACTCAACATTTTGTAAACACTTTTCACTTTTTTAAGTAATAGATATATTCATACATTCAAATGCTGTTTAACCAGTTGTTGCCTTTTTTTTTTTTTTCATTTTTAACAAAACAGATTAATTTTTATTTTTGGAATTTCATGGAGTTAATGTGGGGTTTTGATAAAACAATTGCTGAAAAATAATCTTTTACAGGTCCTTTTTCCTTTCTATCTTCAATTTGTTATTTATACTATTTACTATCTTATGGAAAAGTGTATTGCTGTTAGTGTTGTGCTATTTTTTATCTGTCATTTGTATCCTTGGCTGTTTTATTTCTGTATTAGAAATCAAGTACTGAAATGGGTACATTTACTTCACCGTTACAAGAACCTCGTAATAAACAGCATGAATGTTGGGACAATGGAAAATTACCAGTTTTTTTTTGTTTTTGTTTTTTGATAAAGTAAACATTACCAAATAAAATACATGTAAATTATATTTTTGTTATAATAAAAGTTATTGAAGAGCTCTGAAAATTTTCTAGTCATTTATTTATTGTTTATTTCATTTAGATTGGCACTAACTTTAGTTAAGAGTACAAATAAGATAAATCTATATTAGTTAGCTAATGTAAATTGACATTAGGCTTAATGCAATATGTGGGAAGCTACATAGGAAATAGCCTTGATCTGTTTAACATTTGTTTATATCGGGTGATTAATTCTCTAAAGAATTAATGACAGAGACTATATTCATTTCTTTACAAGCAAGAATAGTTAAATTTGTATGGTAAGGTAACTTAAGAAATGTTTGTGAGAAGTACTTTAATTCCTTTTGGATTCAATATTTATTTTTATCATTATTGTGTTGTCTTATAGTCTGTTAAATTGTGTTTTTATAATAGCTATAACATAGAAGGTGCTTAAAAAATCTGTATGTATTTATTGAACATAATTTAGTGTTTTTCTAATATGATAAAAATTTATAAAAATTTTCTAACTTACTGAAAAATGGCAGGATAATGTCCGAATGGTTAAGAATTCTGAGTAAATCCCATTTTGAGGGGTTGGAAAGATAAGAATATAGAAGCCCAGGGGCATTGACGTTAAATAGAGGTTACAAATATAATTAGAAGCTTTTAAGTTTTTTATGCTGTAGAGAAGATTTGTTTGTTTTTGGTAGAAAAGTGTGACGATATAAGAGCACAAAAGATCTTTGCTGTGGAAAGCTTACTCTGTTCATTCCAGTAAGTGGTTATAGGTTTAATCAGTGTATTCTGAGTGATAATGTTGATCACCGTCCAATCTGAAGTCAAAACAAATTTCCTCCGTCTTCAATCGTGCTGCCAACAGCATTGAAAATCTACACCTAATTCGGTCTCACCAATAAAAAACGATCAACCCTTTGTTAAATGCATATCTTTCTTTTTTTACGTTCCCATGCAACATTATAGTTCACATTTTCAAAGTCTACCAGACTATTCTCACCTTCATATCCCTCAAAAAAATGAAAATCAACATCGATTCATGCTTAGTTATTTATTGCTTATTAACCAAATTGTCATTTAGTTTTGCAAAAAAGAATTGATATACAGGCGATCCCTGACAGGTTAGGGACCAGAGCACAGTTGAAAACTGGAAATCATTGAAATGCAGAATCCAGTCTTTTCTTTAACTCAACCAAAAAACATAAATTTTAGTCATTATCACCTGCGAGTGAATGCAAAAACTAATAACACAATACGTATTTGCAAAAGTACAGTAAAATGAACAAAAGCTTACCTTTAAATATTTTTATTCTTACGTACATGGACAATGAATGTATATTTTGAATGATATCCATGGTCACAGAAACGTGGAAGATCATGGAAATATGATGAAATAGGTCGAAAGAGCAGAGCACACATTGATTATATGGGTTCTGATTATAATTGAAAAGCAGAGGACATCTGTGTAAAGAATATTGTTTTATCTTAGTTCTTTACCAATTTCCATCTGATATTTAAATTAATCTTCCATTAATCAAACTTACATCTGACTGGACTCATTGTTAATTTTTAAGATTTTATAATTAAGGTATTGAATAATTGAACGGTCTTCCACCATCTTGCATTAATGAGTCTCGAACACCACCATCATAACACCAACATAAAAATGTTTAAATTCGTAGGCTCCAATTCAGTTGCCATTAGAGGATTTAATCCCATTCATATCTTAAGTTAAGATTATATCATTGGAAAAAATATTACTTTCACAAACATCATCATTAAAAAAAAAAAAAACCAAAAATATTTGTAATTAAAACTTCACAACCAGTTTCACTGGTGAGTCCACTCTGCTTCTTCAGATATTCAAAGATTATATCGTCTTATAAGCAGCTATTCTATCATCAAGACTGATTCATATATTGTAAGGATTTTTATAGTTGTATTTGTATTATATTTGTATTTGTATTATAGTTCTATTTATCTTATTTTATTCAATTTATTCTTACATATTTTTCAAGTGTTCTGATCAATTAACATTCATTCCATTCCTGGAGGAGTGCCGACGAATCGAAAGAATGTGCCAAAACAGACTGGCTGACACCAAAACCTTCAACCTACTTCCCAGTGTGGTTTCGATCTGTGTACAACCAGCATCTTACCCCTTGTCTACGCCACAAAATGATGCGATCAAACAACTACAGGAACAAATCTCCGCCCTCCAAATTCAAATTCAACAGCTGATGGTTCCGGTCAACGCAGTAACCAACAATTGTTCACTGCAGATGAGACAAACTCTCCCCGCAGCTATGCAACCTCTGACCGGCAGAGAAAACCAGCACCGCCGTCAAAACCAAGGCCAACCCCATCGCCAACCAGAGGAATGGCGGACAGCCCAGGACAAACCCATTTGTTTCTAAACCGAGTTGGGCATGTATCAAGCATTGCTGTACTCGTCAAAATGCCGAGCAGTGTATGACACCCAGTCTACAGAGAAACTGTCCGTCCCACATATACACAGACCCTTCGCTGCAGATCAACATCAGACAATATCAATGCCATACAGACAGGGACATATTCCGGCTTCCTATGCCCCACAGAGGGCCCAAAACAGCCGTAGCCAGGCACCCCACTTCCGGAAAACTAGCCCAAGCGATAACTGGGGGCGCCAGCTTTGTCACAAATGCAATAGCACACCTGAACAATAATTGTCCCATTCCACTAGCTTTTCGTCCTGCTGATCTCGTATCGGTACATATCCCTATCCATCGAGTCAGCTTGGCCGAGAAGCTTCTCCACTTGTGGTATGGATCATTCCGAGTGATCCACCAGACATACAAGTGACCTACGAGGTGATCCCTGCTCCCGCTTGTACGATCAACTGTCCTCATTCCGAAGCGATCCACATTGCCCACCTGAAACCCTACCTTGCTGCCGATGAGACAGAACCTCCGATGGCAGAACCTCAGACGCAAAACAATCCACTACCTGTACCTGACGGAATTACTTTGCGATCAGATAGAATCCTGCCATAACCTGATCCCAATGCCTAAGCTGAATTCAAGGACTTTCAAAGTGATAATTAACTTTTAGTGACATTTACAGTGAACTTTTGAACATTTATTGAAATTTAGGAACAATTGAAGGAATTTGTTTTTTCTCTTCTCAGTGCTTTGGACTATAACTAGATATGACGTTACATCTGATTTTCATTGTTTAAATAGTTGTAAATAATTTCATTTTTTTTCTCTGAGCTCTGAGCTCAGTATTTTTATTTTTTTAATATGGCCATGTATCATTTTTTTTTTATTATTATCATTGTTGTTTATTATTATCATGTATTCTTTGTATATAATTTTCGGGGTCGAAAAATCTTGGAAGGGAGATATTTGTAATGATTTTATATTGGGTATGGGAATAAGTTTCAGCCCATTTCAGAAATGTGTCGTTAGTGGCACTTCTTTTGTGTTAGATGGGACGGCTCTACTTCTGTTTAAAAGGTGGAGGTTGCAGCTCTGAAACGCAGTCGTTTAAAATTGTTCCGAGCGTGAAGAACAGTTTGATTTTATTCGTTGAAAATGTCAACATTTATCCCGACAAAGCAGCATTTGCGGGAAGTTCTAGTGCATTACTATCTTTTAAAGAAAAATGCTGCTGAAACCCATCGTTGAAGTTAATATTTACGATGGTCATGCTCCAGCAAATACAACATGTAAAGAGTGGTTTTGGCGATTTCAACGTGAGTGACAAAGAACGCGAAAGGGCACCAAGGAAATTCGAAGACACAACTGTACGGATTACTCAATGAAGATTCAACTCGAACGCTCGAGGATTTGTCAAATGAGTTAAATGTTGATAGATCTACCGTCGGTAAATGTTTGCATGCAATGGGAATGGTCCAGAAAGCAGGAAATTGGGTGCCATATCAGTTGAAGGAGAGAGATATCGAACGACGTTTGGTCACATGCGAGATGCTTCTTCAATGAAAGAAAAGAAAGGGTTTTTTGCATAGCCTTCTAACTGGCGATGAAAAATGGATCTACTACGACAACCCGAAACAACCGAAAGCATGGGTGATGCCAGGTGAACCAGGTCCCTCAACGTCAAAACGGAATATCCACAGTTCAAAGGTTATGTTGTGCATCTGGTTGTATCAGAAAGGTGTTGTTTATTATGAACTTCTAAAACCGTCCGAAACCATCACTGGGGATCGATATCGACTGCAACTAATATGTTTGAATCGAGTGTTGAAAGAAAAACGGCCGGAATGGGACAATAGACACAACAAGCTGATTCTGCTATACGACAACGCCAGGCCACACGTTACAAAACCCGTCCAAAAATACTTGGAAGGATTGAATTGGAAATCTTAGCCCACCCCCCGTATTCACCAGACATTGCTCCTTCGGATTTCCATTTATTCCGGTCCATGCAGTCGGCCCTTTCTGGAGAGCAGTTCACTTCTCATGATGATATTGAAAATTGGCTTAATGAATGGATTGAGTCGAAAACACCGGAGTTTTTCCTTCGAGGAATCCGTTTACTACCTGAAAGATGGAAGAAAGTTGTCGCTTCCAATGGAGCATACTTTGAATAAAATCACTTTGTATTTCATTTTTTCAATAAACAACAAACTTTGTTTACAAATGGGGGAAAACTTATTCCCATATCCAATAGTTATATTTGTAGTATAGTTCTATTTATCCTATTTTATTCTATTTATTCTTATAAATTTTTTTAGTGTTCTGATCAATTAACATTCATTCCATTGTACATTCAAAGTAACCCGTTAATTCTGTTTATTTAAAAATTTTGCCCGTTGGCATGCTTTTCCCTGATTTGTCGTAATTTAAGCTACAGTTAAAATTCAGTTGAAGATCACACTTTATTTAAATCCCCTAATCAATTGTTAAAGCATGCCAACCAATCACAGCCTCTGTTCATAAGTTTATTCAAACCCCTCATTTCCCAAGAATAAAAAGATCCAGTTCAGATCCCACTAGCTTCAGTCTACTCTTCATTTCACGAACCAGAGACCAAAACAATCACCACAATATATCCTTGTATCATATGATGGCTTTTCCAAAGACTATGAGCATGGAAATTGGCAGCAAACTGGCTTGAAAGGCTAATGGATGGAAAGCTAGCTCTGATTGAAGGAAATTATCTGTGACTTTTGCTGTCACTGCCAAAATAAATGTGAGATAGACTCGAAGAAGGATTAATATGAATAGTTTATTACCAAGCAATAGGAGATGAATAAAATAACAAATCACTGGAGAATTTATGGGATACCGATTTAGATATCTCGATTGTGACTTTGCATTATTTTTTTGTTTTGTTTTTTTTATTTGAATTACATAGAGTCCCGTAAGGATCTCAAGACTCCTATCAACAGGTGCTACAGTTATGTTTGTTAGAATATTTACATCTATATGAATGAAACAAACATAACAAATTTGTAATTTATAAAAATAAGGGAATTTAATAAAGATAAATTCATTTTTCATAAAGATACAAAATTATTAATATCAAATAATTTTACATAATTTATTTATTTATTTAATTTTTTTTTTTTTTGTAGAATCAAAAATTGTGTATAAGACGACAATTTAACTAGCATAGTAACATTTGGCTCAGAAATGGATATTTGTAGTGAATAAAGTGGAAAAATCTTTTTCAAAGTGTATTCCGAAATGGGAATTTTTCCAGATATCATGCTATGTCTGAATTTCCATGAAAATCTGCTTTCTTTTCCTTTCCCTTTTGATGGTAACAGATTATAGTTATTAAAAGATTATATCTGTATTTATTTGGGTTAATATCTGATTTCTAATTGAGGTGACTTTTTCTTTTCAAAGACAAAGTAAATTTAAAACAATAATTTCTTTTGAAACTGACGGCAACATTTTTCGTAACAGAAACCAAAGATCTCATTTGAAACTGATAGCTTGGCTGTAACTGGACATTTCGATTTCCGCTACCAACTTTGGTGCTTTCTTTTTTCTTCTGTATTTTCTCATCTCAACGGTGGTCTACGAAAAAAAAACTAAAATTGAGACGGCAAATCATTTTGTCAACTGCTATATTTTACACTCACTTCCAAAAGTTAAGCACGGAGCGGTAAAATGCGAAAAAAATGGACAAGTACTGCTTTGATTGACATGAAATGCTGCAAGTAAGTAGCTCTATGTTTATTCATGAAACAAAACAAAGAATTATATACAGAGATAATCAAAATAATGAATTTTCATAAATTATATGATGACGTCCTATTTGCGTCATTAACAAAATAATGTTTAAATTCAAAACAAATAATTAAAACCGACATTAATAGGGCATGTGAGCATACAAAGTTTACAGCTTGTGATCATGCTTGTTACGAGGTGATCAACCACCACAGAGTCCAGTAATCGCCATTCCTCCTGTAGGGCAGTTTCTAAAGCTCTTGAGAGTGACTGGAGGTGGGAAACGTCAACATACAGCACGGCCGAGAGCCTTCCAAAGATTTTCAATTGGATTAAAGTCTGGCGAGTAAGCTGGCCACTCCATACGTGCAATCCTCTCACTCTCCAGAAAGTCGTCAACGATGGCAGCTCTGTGGGGACGCGAAGTATCGTCCATTAAAACGAAAGAAGGACCAACTGCTGCAGCGTACAGTTTCACAATGGGGTTAGGACTTCATCTCGATACCGTACAGCCGTCACAGAACCTCGCCTGCAGATGTGCAGGTTGGTGCGATATCCTAATGAAATCCCTGCCCAGACCATGATGCTTCCACCACGGAATGCCTGATGTTCTGGGGCCGATTGCATGTGTCTTGCTCCCTCCAGACCCTTAAACGCTTATCATCGGGTTGTAGGGCAAATCTGGACTCATCTGTGAACATAATGTTACCCCCAATCAGACTTAGTCTAATTCACATGCTGGCAGAAGCACTGTAATCGTGCAACTCTGGATTGGATGGATAAAGGAACACGAACTCGTGGTACCCGGGCATACAGACCATTCATGTGTATCCTTCGACGAACAGTAGTGGCAGATATCGTCTTACCAATGGCCGCTACAACCATAGATGTCGCACGTGTGGAGAACAATCTTCGATTCCACTTGGCTACAACAGCAATATATCAATCTTCCGGGGGTTGTAACCCTTGGACGACCGGCTACAGGTCTTCGG
>JAFIDM010051212.1:0-16424 GCA_023159025.1 Thereuonema tuberculata | reverse complement strand
CACATTTACTCAGTTAAAAAATAAGACATGAGCTCTATCATTGAATTTGAGAGGTTTTTCATTGGGAAAAATGGACTTCTCATTTTATTCCATTTGAGATTATTGTCTTCTGAAAAGCTCATTTTACCAATAGTTTGAATGCGTGGTTTTTTAACTTTCTACTTCAGTCATTTGCTAAACTAAACTAATAAAAACTGCTTTTACTTTATTAGAATTTTTAGGTAAATTGTTAAACAATATAATATTTATTATTGCACATTCAGATAGATATGTTTTAGGTTGTTACATTATTTGTGCTTTTAAAATTATTAATATACTAGAGAAGACCAACTGTCAGTCAACTTTTCAACATTGTAGAATTTAAGCCCCAAAATTTTGAATTAAACTGTATTGTTCTCTTTTATCTTTAGAATCTACTAATTGTAAAACTTAGTAAGTTCTAAAGATAAAAGTTGCTGTGAACAATACAGTTTAATTCAAAATTTTGGGACAAAAATTCTAGAATGTTCTTCTAAAAACAGTAAAGGAAATTTTCATGCAATAAAAGGATAGGTTTTTTAAAATGAATGGAACATTTCAATTTTGCAGGAAAAAACAAAATTTGGAGTATATTTTGATGATGAAGATGTGCTCTATTTTACAAAATGTTAAGTAACATTTCAGATTAAGTTAGATGACAATAAATATTGGATTTATTATTGTTTGTTTATTTTCAGGCTCGAGGAAGGTAGTAGTGACTGTAAATGGTGTTACAAGAACTGAAATGGCAGGTAGAAGTTAGAAATCACTAAGACTTTTACACAAAGTTCCAGTTCACAAAAGAAAATGAGTTGAACTCAAAGTGTAGACATATCCCATTCATGGTTTAGGGATGTACCATCAGTGCACACATCCTTATAGACCATCCCACAGATTTGCTATTTTTTCAGCAGATCTTGACAAATTGTAAGTTCAGAATAGATTTCAAATCAAGAAGCTTCAGACAAAGAATAACAAAAATCATCATTTAAGTGAGGCATCAAAGAAACTACCAATTGGAATGGAAAGAATCCTGTCTGAACGAAGTCTTGGCTCTGGTTCGTTGTTTTCCATTGTACTTTCTGTTGAATCATTTCAGGCTGTAACCAAAATTTCTGTTGTAGATTTATTTAGAAGCTTCACAGATAAATGTTTCCCATTTTCTTTTGTTGTTGTTCTTCATATCATCAAATTGATGCAAAAATCAAAGGTAAAATAAAGTGACAGTTTAAACAAGTTTTACATCAGCAACAAAAACAAAATTTATTTTATGTTTTTAAGTGTAATTTAAATTTTAGTATTCTGTTTGGCTTAAACATTATTCGTAATTTAACTTTTAAAGTAAATTGAAATCATTATTGACAGCGAGTTTAAAAAAAATAGAAAAACAAAATCCTTATTAAAATTGTTTCTATCCTGCCTTAGTAAGTTTGAGCAGATTGAGTAAAAGGAGGAAAGCGTTTTCTCTTTCTTTTCACTTTCTTTTTTTTTTTCTTTGTCATTTTATTGAAAGCAGAATCTTTGCTCAAAGTTAACTTTAAACTTCCAGGATGTTGTATCTTTTTTGTAATTTGTATTCAAATCATATTTGCTTATTATTATAACTATATATAAACATTTTTTAATAAGATATGTTCTAGTCAAATTAGTTTTTGAAAGTAAGTTCAATAAACAGGAATCATAATCACAAAAGATTAATAATTAAAAAATAAATAAAAACTTATAATCTGATATTATTTTTCATTGATAACTAGAATATGAGATATCTTGCACAAAAATTAAATTATCATTCTTGGATTAAAAAAAAACGAATAAAATGTAGTAATGAAAGGAAACCAGTAGTTGTAGCCAATGTTATGCTGACGATGCCATTAAACATTTACCATTTTTAAACACAGCATTTCAAATAGTGATTTCAGTAGGTATGAAACTTAAAAATTTTTACATTCTTCATACTTTTTCAGATTAGTATGTCAGGTCTTTATATATAAATAAATATATATATATATTCATCATAAAGTAATTACGTTAGTTTCAATTGCAGAAAATACCTGTTAACTTCATTACTCAGATCATTTTTCATTTTTTAAACTATCGCAGATTCTTCACATTTCATTAAAAATATGCACACCTGTAGGACAGGTTGATTTGGCTTATTCCCCTCGCTCCTCCTCCAAATGCAGGATCATGAATTTCTTCCAAATGCTTTAATTTTTTCTTTCAGTCCTCTGTATCTTTTGAAACTGGCAATTACAATAATATGTGTATGTTTTTATTTTAAATGTTGAAATTTCGATATAGTTGTGGTTTTTGTTGCTTGAAGCATTAAAGCCTATTGTTAAGATATTTCCCCTCAAAGGGGATGCTCTGGGATATTTTTTCAGGGAGCCTGTTGCCTTTTTTCTCCCACTTCTCTATTTTTTTATGGTAAATGTTATCAAAGCGAGAGAGAGATGTCAAAATAGGGACATTCTCTTGTACTGCTGTTTTTGTTTTTTATTCAGTCTCATTTTCATAGTCTTAGCCTTTGAATTGACTCTATTGTTGCTTTTTTGTTTTTACTGCCTTTTAATTACAGCTATTTACATGTGGGAACTGATTTTTTTCTAACAGACATTCCTTAGCTGGTTCAGTGGTGCATTGAGTTCAGTTATGTTTAAAATTTATTGTTTTAAAAAGTTTATTATGTAGTTATTTTTCATATTGCATAGTTAGGAACTTTATATTGTCAAAGGGTATTATTATTTTTAGTATTATGAAATTTGTAAATTTAATTGTTGCTGCACAATGTTAGACATTTTACCATTAAAAAAAACCATTAAAATGTTCTATTTGTTTAAATGAGGCTGTTATCATCAAAACTTAAGTCACAAAAATAGAACTATAAAAATATCTTGTTGAAATCTTACACTTTGCAAATCCTTAATTTGATAATAGGGCTAGTTTGATATTTCACTAATATAAATATATGTTTCTGAAAATGAGCATGTTTTGAGTTTGAATTGAAACCATGATTTAAATATAGTTGGTGAATTTTTGCAGCGTTTTGGCAGAAAATAAAATCCAATAATTATATTTTTTTTTTGCAATTGTTTAGATTCTTCATTTAAATCAAAATATACAATTATATGTATTGTGTCTTTATTTCATTACGTAATCTGCATTGTTTTGTATGACTTTGGGAAGTGTTTTTTCATAATAATACTTTTATCTTAAACATTCTTAATTTTTTCACATCTATTGTGTATGTAATAAGTGTGGGGATGAGTGAGAGGATTTTTGATTTACTTCAATAGAACTGAAATAAAAAGTCTATAACACCAATCAAAAATTTTAAAACTCTTCACAATACTGTTTCAAAGGAAAAAAAAAACCAAAAAAACACTGCTATTTCTAATTCAAATCAATAAAGCGGATATACATTTTGGTTAATATACAATTATACATAAAAGGAAATACATACATTGAAAATCCAAGTTATATTATTAAAAAAAAAATAGTAATAGCATTTTTTTTTCTTACTGTCTTAATTTTGGTTATGATTACTATTATTACTTCTGCATCTGAAAACAATCATTAACAAGGTTTCTTTTTTTGTGTTAACATTAAGTCTGTATAATATATTTTTTTTTAATTTTAGAACTTGAGTAGCAGTGATGGTTCTTGTTGCCTTCTTCTAATTACGAATTTTATGATATTTTGATTTATGTATGACAATAATGAAGATGAGTCGGACAAAAATTCAGTATTTTTTTTTTTCTTAATGAACAATCAGTTCTTAACAACATTTGTAAATGTTGTTGAAATCTCTCCTTGGTCTGTTATTTTTGGGTATTTCAGGATGAATAGAGGAATTTTGTCTACATCATTAGTAAACAGCCAGTTATTATTTCTTAACAAATTATCTTCTATTTTTGAAAGTACTTTAATAAAAAGCTTTGAAAATGTAAGTGTTTTTAGCTCCTTATAATAAATGTTGATTTTGATAATGAAACAATTAAATTTAAAGAATTCTGCTTAATTAAATACTTTGTGTTTGATTGTTGATCCCTGAGATAAAATAATTGCTGGAGTAGATATTTTCTGGGCAGAAGTCGTAAAATAATTGTTAAGTATTGGTTGTTCTCTCAAACTGAAACATTCCGCAGTGCTTTCTTTAAATCCAAATGGAATCAATAGAAATGGTAATATTAGTGAATTGAGTCGTTAGGAAACCAAAAAACAGATGTGATTCTGTTAAAACTGATTAAAAACAAAACTATTAGAGAATTGCAGGAAAGTAGAATTTGAGTGAAAAGACTTTGAAGGAATGAGTAGCTACCCTCTGTTCTGTGTGATTTTTATAAATATTACGATCAGTTTGACATAAAGTAACAAATCTTATAAAAACAAGGATTAATATCAAAAGTATCTTCAACAGTGGAAGAAGTTGATGGCATCTTAAGAAGAATTTGTTACTATCTTAAATTTAATGGCTGTTTTTATTTTTAATTTCCTTATAAATGAAATGCAAAGCCTATCAATTGAGGAAATGACAGTGTTTAAAGCTGCTGAAGGAAATAGAATAACAGTGACAGAAATTATTTGTGATTTAAAGCTTATGGCTCCATAAGAAAAAAATGTTGCCCACCCTTGTACATAAATGTGATTAATAATACTTTGAGTCTGAATTTTTATTAGACTTATTTCTAATTTTTCTTCAAATTGAAGGTGTGGTTTTGAGGTGTTTTATTGTTGAAATGGAGATAATAGATCTCTTGTTTGATATTGATATTTTTTTTATTATTTCTAAATGTTTGTAATCCAATTATTATTAATTACAAAACATATTTTATTCAGTTTAGCATTGTAAGAACAAAATTTAAAGTTTTCTTCTTTTCTGAATAATTTTGTATATTTAAAAGATTTCTAATAATAACAAATTTATTTATATCTTCTGTTAACGTTTTGAATTTATTTCTGTTTACAATTATTTCTAGAGTGACTGTAATGTTGAGTGTTTGCCTGTTGTTATTCATTTTGATGTCAGTGAATATAATTGAGATCAACCCACAATGGTCGTGTGAAAAACCACAGAAACTGCTAAAATGTTTATAGTGATTGAATTTGCTTTCTGTGACTAAGAGTGTAGAATCCTTTGTTATTTCTTACCTTTTTCTCCTAAAATAATTAGATTACATCTAATGAGTGTTAATTTTATTGTAGATATGAATGAATAAGATGAAGAAATTGAAAAGTAGATTTTGAACTTGGCCTTTAAATCTCCCGTGTTAAATTTCCTATTATTTAAAGAGCAGTCCAGATAAAAAAAATAGTCAATTAATTGATAAGGGTTTGGTAATGAGTTGACGTACCCCTGCAGTACATTGAATGAAGACATGATGATGTTGACACACTTTTATACTCCATGAAAAGTGCAAACTAATGAAGCATTGACTGCTGATACAAATCCTTCTTATTCTGCAGTGGAGTTACTGAATGACATAATTAAATTGTAAAGTTTTTGAAGTTCATTTATTTCTTTGCTATGAATTTTAGCACTTGTATAAATTTAATAGCTGAATAATGTGATGGTTTTAACAAACATTGTTTTAAAAAAAATAAAACTTCTGTTTGACTATAACTTACTTTTAAGATCTCTCTCTTGAGAGGCCAGTTTCTCTTCAACATTAATGTGTTTGTTTTATAGAACCAAAAAGTAACAAATTGTTGAAAACCATAAAATATGAGCAGTTAGTTTCTGCTTGGCAGATTCCTTTTGTGAAAACCATTCAGAACAATGGCTGACTGGATAAGTCCATTCTCTTTAGTTGAAATAAAGCAGGTGAACTAAAATTATATAATTTTTACAATAGGTACACAATTGTAATTACAATGAACATGTAATCTCTTAGTTAACACACAGCTTTTTCAAATCTGCTGTCATATTTTTTTTAACCTCATAATTGCATTTACAAAGCCTGACCGATCCAATACATTTTTGTTTGTTTGGATTTTTTTTTTTCCCCTCAAATAATGAATTGCATCTTCTGTAATTTCTGCCTTTCGTACCTGTGATTCCCTGTTTGCTTATCAGGTTTGTTTCCCTGTTACTGGGTTTCCTAAAGTAGTTACCAATTGATTTCTTTTTGATAATACTTGTAAAAAGTAAATAAATAATTCACTGCCTCTAAAATTTAAGATAGTTTGTATCTGTTCTCACAGTCGTCAGAATACTTTAGAAAATGCTTAGATTCTTATATTTCTAGAATGACAATGCTTGTATGTAATGTTTTATCTGAAAACTTAATGCTCTCATGTCATTCTTTTTACTAAGCAACACAGACTTTATTATGGAATTTACTGTTAGTGGTGTAATATTTTTTTTCCCCACAATCTGTCTCATTTTAAAACTATCTTTCATTATGTGTGCATTCATTTCATTTTCTCATTATTCATTAATTCTTTTGATAGAAAAATGTTGTTTTATTTCTTCTGTCATAAAAAGAAATGTTTTGACAGAATTAAGATTGAGAAATTTATTATTTTGTTAATAAATGAGAATCCCTTTGCCTTGAATCTGTTCTGTTTGATTTCTTCCTATTTTTCATTTTCAAATATCACAAAACAACAAAATGCAACTCATGGATTGGATTTCTTCAAAAAAAGTAACAAAAAATACTAGCATGGCTTAAAGTGAAGGAAGGTCTGAGGTAAAAATCTTTAAGTAAACTGAATTCAGTCAATTCCAAAGAAATCTTTTGTCAATAAAATACATTCTGTTTTCAGACAGTTTAATGTTTGTATCACTTCTTTTTTTTACTATTTCCATTCTAAAAAAAACAGTGCAAGTATAATAGGAAATAGAAATTGAAGGTCGTTTCAACTAGGCCAAGGCTTTTATGAAACTTTTGAATTTAAATCAATTTCTAATTATATTTTACACACATTCTGCTCAAATTGTATCAGAAGATACCATAATGTATCAAAGAAAATAAAGGTAGAAATCTAATGATGTAAATTCTCAAAACAGTAGCTTGCTTCCAAAAAAAAGCTTTGTAACTGTTTCTATTGTCCAAGTGCTGTACGATAAAGTAGTAGACTTTAGTGAAATAAAATTTGCTGATCTTGGATTTAATATGGCAGTGGTTTAAAAATTGATTAAAGGACAGAAGTCAATTAATAAAACCTTTGATGAACAAACTCGTTTTTATTAATGGGAAAAATGTGAAATTGTTGTTCAACTTGGAAGGAAGAGGTAATAATGTTGCAATTGGATTTTGTTGATGATCCTTACACCATAAAGTCTGATCTGATCGGTTTAACATCCTTACAATGGATTTGAAAAGGGGTCTTAAATTAGATATTTTATTTTCTAATGTAGGTATTTTGGTTGATTCTAATAAAAAAAAAAATATGCTAAGAAGTATGATACTTTCATTAACATTTGAACTTAAAAGTACAAGTATAAATTCAAAAAGAAAGAAAAAATAAATGCATATTTTGAGAAAAATATCAATAAGGTTTTATTTCTAAAACAAACAATAAAAAGCAGTGGAAATCATTTGTTTTTTGTTGTTTTTTTTTTAATCTTAACAACAATTTATAGATGGTATGTTTTTCCTCCTCTCTCATTTATTTAATTATAGAATAAAGGAGACTAAAATAACCCTTCTTGACCTCATGAACCTTTTGGTGGCTTTAATCTGATAGAATACACATTGAATGGGATTTAAGTCACTAAAAAAAAAATCGTTTTTAATTAATAGTAGATTGGTTTATTTTATTCAGTCTGTGATTCTATCTTTAAAGTTCATTTTTGAAATAGCAAAGAAAACTGCATAGAATTAATTCTGACTACTTGAAATTTCATTCTTTTTCAAGACAATGTTAAATAAACTCACAAACAGATATTTTCATTTCATTATGTTTTTTAGTGTTATTATTTTAAAAATCTACTACACTTCTCCAAATCATTTTGTTATCATTTGCTCTTAATTTCCTTCCATATTAAACTTGTTAGTATTATTTTCAATGACAGCAAAAGAAAGGTTTTCTAATCAGAAGTGAAATTCTGGCTTTTGAAGTTTGTTTCTATTCCATGATAGGAATCCATCGCATGTTCGTGTCCCAAGGCATTAATTCACTGTTGAAACCTTCTTAAAGGACATTAAAAATCAAAGTAGTGATTTGGAGAAACACCATAATTGTATGGAATTCTTTTATTTCAGACATTAGAAGTATTTGGAAATTTAAGCTTTTGAATTGAAAGAAAAGCAAAAATTGCATTTTTTATTTTTGTTACAAGTGTCTCGTATGTTTTTTTTTTTTTATTTAGCTTGATAACACTAAAAACAGAAAATTATTATTAATGTTAATAATAATAAAACGAACTCTCTACTCTGCATTTAAATACTTAAAAAAATTATTGTAACTGGAATTGAAAATTGAACTGTTATTGTTTAAATCAGAATATTATGAATTAAAGGTTGGCGTATCAAATAACTTTGGCCATATTATTACAGTTCTTTGAAATTCATAACACTGATTTGAAAACAAATGAAAATCTAGAAAATATGGTAAGATATATATGTACATTTTAGAATGCTCATTTGCACATAATTGAGTATTTCCAGTATTAATTTGAATATTATCAATATTATTTGATCAATTCCTAACTGAAATTCTAACAGAATTGGTTTGTTTGCTTTGCTTTTGCATTTAAAATAAAAAAAAAAAAAGACATTTTTGTTATTTCATTTAAAAAATTAAAGTGTTGGATTTGACTCAACATTTTGTAAACACTTTTCACTTTTTTAAGTAATAGATATATTCATACATTCAAATGCTGTTTAACCAGTTGTTGCCTTTTTTTTTTTTTTCATTTTTAACAAAACAGATTAATTTTTATTTTTGGAATTTCATGGAGTTAATGTGGGGTTTTGATAAAACAATTGCTGAAAAATAATCTTTTACAGGTCCTTTTTCCTTTCTATCTTCAATTTGTTATTTATACTATTTACTATCTTATGGAAAAGTGTATTGCTGTTAGTGTTGTGCTATTTTTTATCTGTCATTTGTATCCTTGGCTGTTTTATTTCTGTATTAGAAATCAAGTACTGAAATGGGTACATTTACTTCACCGTTACAAGAACCTCGTAATAAACAGCATGAATGTTGGGACAATGGAAAATTACCAGTTTTTTTTTGTTTTTGTTTTTTGATAAAGTAAACATTACCAAATAAAATACATGTAAATTATATTTTTGTTATAATAAAAGTTATTGAAGAGCTCTGAAAATTTTCTAGTCATTTATTTATTGTTTATTTCATTTAGATTGGCACTAACTTTAGTTAAGAGTACAAATAAGATAAATCTATATTAGTTAGCTAATGTAAATTGACATTAGGCTTAATGCAATATGTGGGAAGCTACATAGGAAATAGCCTTGATCTGTTTAACATTTGTTTATATCGGGTGATTAATTCTCTAAAGAATTAATGACAGAGACTATATTCATTTCTTTACAAGCAAGAATAGTTAAATTTGTATGGTAAGGTAACTTAAGAAATGTTTGTGAGAAGTACTTTAATTCCTTTTGGATTCAATATTTATTTTTATCATTATTGTGTTGTCTTATAGTCTGTTAAATTGTGTTTTTATAATAGCTATAACATAGAAGGTGCTTAAAAAATATGTATGTATTTATTGAACATAATTTAGTGTTTTTCTAATATGATAAAAATTTATAAAAATTTTCTAACTTACTGAAAAATGGCAGGATAATGTCCGAATGGTTAAGAATTCTGAGTAAATCCCATTTTGAGGGGTTGGAAAGATAAGAATATAGAAGCCCAGGGGCATTGACGTTAAATAGAGGTTACAAATATAATTAGAAGCTTTTAAGTTTTTTATGCTGTAGAGAAGATTTGTTTGTTTTTGGTAGAAAAGTGTGACGATATAAGAGCACAAAAGATCTTTGCTGTGGAAAGCTTACTCTGTTCATTCCAGTAAGTGGTTATAGGTTTAATCAGTGTATTCTGAGTGATAGTGTTGATCACCGTCCAATCTGAAGTCAAAACAAATTTCCTCCGTCTTCAATCGTGCTGCCAACAGCATTGAAAATCTACACCTAATTCGGTCTCACCAATAAAAAACGATCAACCCTTTGTTAAATGCATATCTTTCTTTTTTTACGTTCCCATGCAACATTATACTTCACATTTTCAAAGTCTACCAGACTATTCTCACCTTCATATCCCTCAAAAAAATGAAAATCAACATCGATTCATGCTTAGTTATTTATTGCTTATTAACCAAATTGTCATTTAGTTTTGCAAAAAAGAATTGATATACAGGTGATCCCTGACAGGTTAGGGACCAGAGCACAGTTGAAAACTGGAAATCATTGAAATGCAGAATCCAGTCTTTTCTTTAACTCAACCAAAAAACATAAATTTTAGTCATTATCACCTGCGAGTGAATGCAAAAACTAATAACACAATACGTATTTGCAAAAGTACAGTAAAATGAACAAAAGCTTACCTTTAAATATTTTTATTCTTACGTACATGGACAATGAATGTATATTTTGAATGATATCCATGGTCACAGAAACGTGGAAGATCATGGAAATATGATGAAATAGGTCGAAAGAGCAGAGCACACATTGATTATATGGGTTCTGATTATAATTGAAAAGCAGAGGACATCTGTGTAAAGAATATTGTTTTATCTTAGTTCTTTACCAATTTCCATCTGATATTTAAATTAATCTTCCATTAATCAAACTTACATCTGACTGGACTCACTGTTAATTTTTAAGATTTTATAATTAAGGTATTGAATAATTGAACAGTCTTCCACCATCTTGCATTAATGAGTCTCGAACACCACCATCATAACACCAACATAAAAATGTTTAAATTCGTAGGCTCCAATTCAGTTGCCATTAGAGGATTTAATCCCATTCATATCTTAAGTTAAGATTATATCATTGGAAAAAATATTACTTTCACAAACATCATCATTAAAAAAAAAAAAAAACCAAAAATATTTGTAATTAAAACTTCACAACCAGTTTCACTGGTGAGTCCACTCTGCTTCTTCAGATATTCAAAGATTATATCGTCTTATAAGCAGCTATTCTATCATCAAGACTGATTCATATATTGTAAGGATTTTTATAGTTGTATTTGTATTATATTTGTATTTGTATTATAGTTCTATTTATCTTATTTTATTCAATTTATTCTTACATATTTTTCAAGTGTTCTGATCAATTAACATTCATTCCATTCCTGGAGGAGTGCCGACGAATCGAAAGAATGTGCCAAAACAGACTGGCTGACACCAAAACCTTCAACCTACTTCCCAGTGTGGTTTCGATCTGGGTACAACCAGCATCTTACCCCTTGTCTACGCCACAAAATGATGCGATCAAACAACTACAGGAACAAATCTCCGCCCTCCAAATTCAAATTCAACAGCTGATGGTTCCGGTCAACGCAGTAACCAACAATTGTTCACTGCAGATGAGACAAACTCTCCCCGCAGCTATGCAACCTCTGACCGGCAGAGAAAACCAGCACCGCCGTCAAAACCAAGGCCAACCCCATCGCCAACCAGAGGAATGGCGGACAGCCCAGGACAAACCCATTTGTTTCTAAACCGAGTTGGGCATGTATCAAGCATTGCTGTACTCGTCAAAATGCCGAGCAGTGTATGACACCCAGTCTACAGAGAAACTGTCCGTCCCACATATACACAGACCCTTCGCTGCAGATCAACATCAGACAATATCAATGCCATACAGACAGGGACATATTCCGGCTTCCTACGCCCCACAGAGGGCCCAAAACAGCCGTAGCCAGGCACCCCACTTCCGGAAAACTAGCCCAAGCGATAACTGGGGGCGGCAGCTTTGTCACAAATGCAATAGCACACCTGAACAATAATTGTCCCATTCCACTAGCTTTTCGTCCTGCTGATCTCGTATCGGTACATATCCCTATCCATCGAGTCAGCTTGGCCGAGAAGCTTCTCCACTTGTGGTATGGATCATTCCGAGTGATCCACCAGACATACAAGTGACCTACGAGGTGATCCCTGCTCCCGCTTGTACGATCAACTGTCCTCATTCCGAAGCGATCCACATTGCCCACCTGAAACCCTACCTTGCTGCCGATGAGACAGAACCTCCGATGGCAGAACCTCAGACGCAAAACAATCCACTACCTGTACCTGACGGAATTACTTTGCGATCAGATAGAATCCTGCCATAACCTGATCCCAATGCCTAAGCTGAATTCAAGGACTTTCAAAGTGATAATTAACTTTTAGTGACATTTACAGTGAACTTTTGAACATTTATTGAAATTTAGGAACAATTGAAGGAATTTGTTTTTTCTCTCCTCAGTGCTTTGGACTATAACTAGATATGACGTTACATCTGATTTTCATTGTTTAAATAGTTGTAAATAATTTCATTTTTTTTCTCTGAGCTCTGAGCTCAGTATTTTTATTTTTTTTAATATGGCCATGTATCATTTTTTTTTTATTATTATCATTGTTGTTTATTATTATCATGTATTCTTTGTATATAATTTTCGGGGTCGAAAAATCTTGGAAGGGAGATATTTGTAATGATTTTACATTGGGTATGGGAATAAGTTTCAGCCCATTTCAGAAATGTGTCGTTAGTGGCACTTCTTTTGTGTTAGATGGGACGGCTCTACTTCTGTTTAAAAGGTGGAGGTTGCAGCTCTGAAACGCAGTCGTTTAAAATTGTTCCGAGCGTGAAGAACAGTTTGATTTTATTCGTTGAAAATGTCAACATTTATCCCGACAAAGCAGCATTTGCGGGAAGTTCTAGTGCATTACTATCTTTTAAAGAAAAATGCTGCTGAAACCCATCGTTGAAGTTAATATTTACGATGGTCATGCTCCAGCAAATACAACATGTAAAGAGTGGTTTCGGCGATTTCAACGTGAGTGACAAAGAACGCGAAAGGGCACCAAGGAAATTCGAAGACACAACTGTACGGATTACTCAATGAAGATTCAACTCGAACGCTCGAGGATTTGTCAAATGAGTTAAATGTTGATAGATCTACCGTCGGTAAATGTTTGCATGCAATGGGAATGGTCCAGAAAGCAGGAAATTGGGTGCCATATCAGTTGAAGGAGAGAGATATCGAACGACGTTTGGTCACATGCGAGATGCTTCAATGAAAGAAAAGAAAGGGTTTTTTGCATAGCCTTCTAACTGGCGATGAAAAATGGATCTACTACGACAACCCGAAACAACCGAAAGCATGGGTGATGCCAGGTGAACCAGGTCCCTCAACGTCAAAACGGAATATCCACAGTTCAAAGGTTATGTTGTGCATCTGGTTGTATCAGAAAGGTGTTGTTTATTATGAACTTCTAAAACCGTCCGAAACCATCACTGGGGATCGATATCGACTGCAACTAATATGTTTGAATCGAGTGTTGAAAGAAAAACGGCCGGAATGGGACAATAGACACAACAAGCTGATTCTGCTATACGACAACGCCAGGCCACACGTTACAAAACCCGTCCAAAAATACTTGGAAGGATTGAATTGGAAATCTTAGCCCACCCCCCGTATTCACCAGACATTGCTCCTTCGGATTTCCATTTATTCCGGTCCATGCAGTCGGCCCTTTCTGGAGAGCAGTTCACTTCTCATGATGATATTGAAAATTGGCTTAATGAATGGATTGAGTCGAAAACACCGGAGTTTTTCCTTCGAGGAATCCGTTTACTACCTGAAAGATGGAAGAAAGTTGTCGCTTCCAATGGAGCATACTTTGAATAAAATCACTTTGTTTTTCATTTTTTCAATAAACAACAAACTTTGTTTACAAATGGGGGAAAACTTATTCCCATATCCAATAGTTATATTTGTAGTATAGTTCTATTTATCCTATTTTATTCTATTTATTCTTATAAATTTTTTTAGTGTTCTGATCAATTAACATTCATTCCATTGTACATTCAAAGTAACCCGTTAATTCTGTTTATTTAAAAATTTTGCCCGTTGGCATGCTTTTCCCTGATTTGTCGTAATTTAAGCTACAGTTAAAATTCAGTTGAAGATCACACTTTATTTAAATCCCCTAATCAATTGTTAAAGCATGCCAACCAATCACAGCCTCTGTTCATAAATTTATTCAAACCCCTCATTTCCCAAGAATAAAAAGATCCAGTTCAGATCCCACTAGCTTCAGTCTACTCTTCATTTCACGAACCAGAGACCAAAACAATCACCACAATATATCCTTGTATCATATGATGGCTTTTCCAAAGAATATGAGCATGGAAATCGGCAGCAAACTGGCTTGAAAGGCTAATGGATGGAAAGCTAGCTCTGATTGAAGGAAATTATCTGTGACTTTTGCTGTCACTGCCAAAATAAATGTGAGATAGACTCGAAGAAGGATTAATATGAATAGTTTATTACCAAGCAATAGGAGATGAATAAAATAACAAATCACTGGAGAATTTATGGGATACCGATTTAGATATCTCGATTGTGACTTTGCATTATTTTTTTGTTTTGTTTTTTTTATTTGAATTACATAGAGTCCAGTAAGGATCTCAAGACTCCTATCAACAGGTGCTACAGTTATGTTTGTTAGAATATTTACATCTATATGAATGAAACAAACATAACAAATTTGTAATTTATAAAAATAAGGGAATTTAATAAAGATAAATTCATTTTTCCTAAAGATACAAAATTATTAATATCAAATAATTTTACATAATTTATTTATTTATTTTTTTTTTTTTTTTTTGTAGAATCAAAAATTGTGTATAAGACGACAATTTAACTAGCGTAGTAACATTTGGCTCAGAAATGGATATTTGTAGTGAATAAAATGGAAAAATCTTTTTCAAAGTGTATTCCGAAATGGGAATTTTTCCAGATATCATGCTATGTCTGAATTTCCACGAAAATCTGCTTTCTTTTCCTTTCCCTTTTGATGGTAACAGATTATAGTTATTAAAAGATTATATCTGTATTTATTTGGGTTAATATCTGATTTCTAATTGAGGTGACTTTTTCTTTTCAAAGACAAAGTAAATTTAAAACAATAATTTCTTTTGAAACTGACGGCAACATTTTTCGTAACAGAAACCAAAGATCTCATTTGAAACTGATAGCTTGGCTGTAACTGGACATTTCGATTTCCGCTACCAACTTTGGTGCTTTCTTTTTTCTTCTGTATTTTCTCATCTCAACCGTGGTCTACGAAAAAAAAGCTAAAATTGAGACGGCAAATCATTTTGTCAACTGCTATATTTTACACTCACTTCCAAAAGTTAAGCACGGAGCGGTAAAATGCGAAAAAAATGGACAAGTACTGCTTTGATTGACATGAAATGCTGCAAGTAAGTAGCTCTATGTTTATTCATGAAACAAAACAAAGAATTATATACAGAGATAATCAAAATAATGAATTTTCATAAATTATATGATGACGTCCTATTTGCGTCATTAACAAAATAATGTTTAAATTCAAAACAAATAATTAAAACCGACATTAATAGGGCATGTGAGCATACAAAGTTTACAGCTTGTGATCATGCTTGTTACGAGGTGATCAACCACCACAGAGTCCAGTAATCGCCATTCCTCCTGTAGGGCAGTTTCTAAAGCTCTTGAGAGTGACTGGAGGTGGGAAACGTCAACATACAGCACGGCCGAGAGCCTTCCAAAGATTTTCAATTGTATTAAAGTCTGGCGAGTAAGCTGGCCACTCCATACGTGCAATCCTCTCACTCTCCAGAAAGTCGTCAACGATGGCAGCTCTGTGGGGACGCGAAGTATCGTCCATTAAAACGAAAGAAGGACCAACTGCTGCAGCGTACAGTTTCACAATGGGGTTAGGACTTCATCTCAATACCGTACAGCCGTCACAGAACCTCGCCTGCAGATGTGCAGGTTGGTGCGATATCCTAATGAAATCCCTGCCCAGACCATGATGCTTCCACCACGGAATGCCTGATGTTCTGGGGCCGATTGCATGTGTCTTGCTCCCTCCAGACCCTTAAACGCTTATCATCGGGTTGTAGGGCAAATCTGGACTCATCTGTGAACATAATGTTACCCCCAATCAGACTTAGTCTAATTCACATGCTGGCGGAAGCACTGTAATCGTGCAACTCTGGATTGGATGGATAAAGGAACACGAACTCGTGGTACCCGGGCGTACAGACCATTCATGTGTATCCTTCGACGAACAGTAGTGGCAGATATCGTCTTACCAATGGCCGCTACAACCATACATGTCGCACGTGTGGAGAACAATCTTCGATTCCACTTGGCTACAACAGCAATAAATCGATCTTCCGGGGGTTGTAACCCTTGGACGACCGGCTACAGGTCTTCGG
>JAFIDM010051211.1:0-13737 GCA_023159025.1 Thereuonema tuberculata | reverse complement strand
CACCCTCACATAAGCTGTGCTGGGATCGCCCCATTCACACAGACAGACAAAACTATACATCACAACAGACCTGAGATCATACTTGTTGATAAGGTCAACAAACAGACCTATCTCAATGATATTGCCTGTCAGCAAGAACATGCAGAAAACTCACGCAGACAAGATCAATAAATACACCGACCTAGCACACGAGCTTCAGAAGCAGTGGAGGTAGGACCGAGTACGGGTTGTAGGGGGAGACCGGGGTCAGTTGGCATCAGGGGCTAGTTGGCACACAGCTTCTATTTCCTGCCACCGTGTAGCTAGAGCGCTGACATCTTGGTAGTGGGAAGTGTATGTAAAGGTGCACCATCCACTGTGACTTTTGTTTGCTTGGAAGTGTCACGAATGAAGTGACCCCTGTTTCATTGTTTTTCTGACTGGTGAGTAAATTTTTTCATCGCAAATTTTTTTGTTCTGGTGAACATATATAACGAATTAAGGTACTGCTGATGGCGGTTCTCGAAAGAGTGGATAACTGTGTTTGCATGCATGTATCATAGTCTTTGTTTCTGATGTTTGGGATTGTGTGGTATCCATTTTGTTTTAAAAATCCCTGTGGGGCTAGTTGGCATAGTTAGGTAGGGGTCAGTTGGCAAAGCTATGACAAATGGTAAAACAGGGAAAAAACTGGAGATGGCCAGACGAGGAAGACTAAATTTGATACGACCAAACTAAAGTTCTGCGAAAATTGAACCCATCTGTTCAAATAACTCCTATATTTGTGTTTGATATCAAACAATAACTATAGGTAGCTAAGAATTCATTGTTTGTTCATACATTTAATTTAATTTGTCTTACAGTTTTTTGTTTTTTTTGTTCAAGTATTATTAAAATAAAATTTTTGTTAAAATAAAATGTTTTTCTCGAAAATTGCTGTGTTCTGCTCAAGTACCCATATCCATAGCACGTTATGCCAACTCGCCCCTAGGGGTATGCCTACTAGCCCCGCACCCGGGGTTACTTGGCATAGTTGCAAGCTTTTAGGAAAAGTGGTTTTGGGGTTACCTAAACACTGATTTAATTAATAGGTCCTACATAATTTTGTAGTCAAAAAGATAAGCTATCCGCCGCATTCACCAGAATCCCGATAAGTACTGCACAAAAAAATAGAAAAATCAAAAACCAAAATCTATGCCAACTAGCCCCGGTCTCCCCTACCCATCGTCCTGTCCGCCACTGGTCTGGCGCATCACACATTGCACCACAGTCTCAGCACACTAGGACTTCACAAAAACACTTATGCACAACTCCAGAAGACTGTGGTACTCAAGACAACACGCATAGTTAGGAAATTTATGAACACAACCACACATCCCTAATCATTCTCCCTTACTTTTTTTTTTAACACCTGGCAATATATGCTTTGGTTCTTGACCCGCCATATTGTCTTTGCTGGGGAAACCCATGGTTTGAAACTTTTACGATATAATAATAATAATATTGAAAACGTTTAAGAATAAGTTCGTTGTACATTGCTACTCTGTAAACCTACATGGTCAACGAAATAAAAATTAATTAAATCAAAATATTCGTTTAACAAAATATTTAATTTAATAATAACTCGTAAACCTTTGATCACGTGATCTTGGATTCTGAGATAATTGTCTCACCACTGTGACCACGACCGCTTTCTCACAACCTGCAAGCGCGTCTCGGAGACATGTTTGATCGTAAGTCACTTGACTTCCGGCTGACCCACGTAGATAAAAATGAAAATGCCAGCATCCTCAATACTATATCTAACATTTGCCACCTTGTTTCTATTTCTGTTTCTTATGGTTTCGGAGGAGATTGGATCAGAAAAAAAAATCAGCTTTTCTTTTTTATACAGTAGAGTCCCGCTATTCCGAACCCCGCTATTCCGAAAATCCGCCTATTCGGAACAGAGTGCAGAAAAAAAATACCGATTTTTTTAAACTTAAAAACAGGAGAAATTAAAAAGACGTTCGTGAAAAAACGTACATTTATTGTTATACAAAGAAGTTATACAAAGTACGAGCCGATCAACGCTGTATAGAGCTGACACTAGCAGATGTCCCCGCATTTAATTTACGCCTTAACAAGTCAATAGGTTGATATTATTCATGAAATCCGCCTATTCCGAATTCCCGCTAAATCGAACAGTGTTCGGTCCCAATTAGTTCGAAATAGCGGGACTCTACTGTATATACAGTATACATTGGGTGAGTGCAAAAGTTCTGCCCGTTTTTGGATATGAAAATTTGCAATGGAATTGCCCTCACACATGACATTGTAATGATGGAAATCGTCTGCCAATCAAACGTGTGGATGCCTCACATATAAATGCATCGTATCTCACAAAGTTAATCATCTAAAAAAAAATATCAGAGGGTGTAACATGGAACGCGAGAAGGAGCATATAAGACATTGTTTGTTATACGAGTTCGATAAAAAGAGTATGGCAGCCGCACCATGTCGCAATGTTTGTAAAGTTTATGGGGAGGATGCAATGGATGAAAGCAAATGTCGTCGATGGTTTCGTAAATTTAGGGAAGGAGACAGAAGCTGCCAAATTAAGGCTAGGAGTGGACGGCCATCACACGTTGGAGAGGACGATATTGATGAAGCAATAAGGAACAGCCCGAACCCAACCGTGCAAGAATTAGCGGAGACCTTCAACGTACACCGGACAACGGTCGGGGGACGGCTGGGTAAGTTGGGTTTTACGAGAAAGTTGGATCGTTGGGTTCCACATAACCTGACAACTAATCAACGGGATGACCGAATCGCCACCTGTGTTTCCTTGCTTTCGCGGTACAAAAATGACCTATTCTTGACACGAATTGTGACAGGAGATGAGAAGTGGGTTATGTACCGTAACGTAATGCGTCGTAGGACTGTGTGTCGCCCTTCTGATCCGCCTGCATCGACTTCGATAGCTGAACTTCATCCCAAGAAGGTGTTATTGAGTGTGTGGTGGGATGTGCAGGGAATAATTCGCTGAGAGGTCCTGCCACTCAACCAAACCATCAATGCTGCCTTCTACTGTCTACAGTTAGACAGGCTGCATTCAAATTTGGTAGCAAAGCGGCCAGGTCTCATCAATCGTCGCGGTGTTATCCTTCATCACGATAACGCCAGGCCACATGCTACTGTCATCACTCGCCAAAAGTTACTGGGCTTTGGTTGGGAGGTTTTACCCCACCCTCCCTATTCTCCTGACTTGGCACCAACTGACTATCACCTATTTCGTGCGTTCAACAATTCCTTGAGTCAGAAAATCTTTGATTATCTTGATGCTGTGAAAACTGCCATCCAAGACTTTTTTGACTCGAAACCGCCGGAATTTTACCGCCATGGGATTCATCTCCTACCAGAAAGATGGCAAGAGGTCCTAGATAGCAATGGGGATTATGCACAATAATAGGTACTGTTCATTTTGCGTTTATTTGCTCTTCTTTATGGGTAATAAAAACGGGTAGAACTTTTGCAGTCACCCAGTAGATAAGTTTTATAATTTATCAATTTCTTGTCAAATTTAAAAAAAATGAATTACAAAATTATGTTGCTGTGTATAAAAGTAGATTAAATCTAGTAAGAGCTTTGAAAAACCAATAACATATTTACTGTTAAAACTATTTAATACAGAATCATTTAATACTGTGACACTAATTAATATAAATTAAAGTGTAATGGTCAATACAATTAAATGTTGTATTCATAACGTAAAAAAAAAATGGAATAAAATAATAATAAAAAAAACAACCTTTCCTCTAGAAAAATTAACTTTAATTCTATCATTGTATAATATCTTTATCCTAACGATTTTTTATTGGCTTTCTTTTGCTGTAATACGAACCAGAGGCGTCACTAGGGGAGTGCGGAAGGTGCGGAACGCACCGGGTGATACCATCGCAAGGGGTGACACCAAAATGCAAGATATTACTGCCTATGATTCTATGCCACAAAAAGAGATGACAAATTTTTTTCACATAGGAAAAATGACGAAATACATAGATCGCTTGGTGCCTACGTTCGGCGGCCGGAGTATAGTTGATTTTTAATAGTAACATTTTTTTCTATGTAGTTCTTATTTCTTAACTTCTTACAATCTTTTATCTATCGACCTTGAATTCCATTTTTCTTCTATTGCCTTTGTAAATATAGGACCTACATTTACAAACGTTACTAAGGATTCTGTATATTCCTGTTATTTAGCACTGGCAGACTCGGAAGAGGTCTCTGAAAAGAATAAAGAAGAAAATGGAAGACTTTGAAAAACTCTTATACTTAAAAAAAATAAGATGAATATTTTAGAATTTTAGCACTAGATGGCGCCATCTGATAAAGTCCATTATTAATGAGAATTAAAAAATAAAAATAAAAAAATAAAAAACTTAACGTGCTGACAATATTAAGTGAAATGTTCATAAAGCCCAGCACAGAATACAGAATAAATGCCTTTTTTGGATTCAGTTATGGGAAGGATTAGGGTGAAACAGCTGTTCCCTAATCCTCCCCATAACTGAATTGAAAAAGGCATTTATTCTGTATTCTGTACTGGGCTTTATGAACATTTCAATTAATGAGTATGGTTTTATGTTTAAATAAATTTTTTTTTTTAATAAGAATGATATTTTTGATTGAAAATATGAAATAAAGGATTTATTTCCTACAAAAATATGGAATTTGATTTTTATTTACATACGCACACGGAATATATATCAAATTGAGTAGTTCTAGCTCACAATAATTGTTATGATAATTATGAAAACTATTTGAGATCACAAATGATTGAAAAGATAGACAACTGAGTGCTATTAAAAAAAATTATCTTAAAGTAATACAATGACGTCACTTGTGAATAGTACAACCCTGCACAACCAACAGAGTTGACTTTATTTTGTTAAAAGAATTGAAAGGGGAGGGTGTTTTACTTTTCTAAAATCAACACAGAATCATTAGCGTCCCGCATAAGTAAATATTTAAAAAGAAATATGTGATTCCCAAATGACGTCACAACCTATAACATCTTAGAACCGTTAAACGTGTGTCTTCACTGTAGCAGTCTTGATAACCTATTTTCCTAAGCTTTTTTTTTTCAGTTCAACCCTTTTCTATATTAGATTAAAATTACCTTCATTTTCCATAGGATCATAGATATCTATTTCTGGCCATTCTGGCATTTTTGTTTCTGCTAATGAAAGAGCAATTAATTAGCAAAGAATTTTCTTTCCCTCATAAAAAAGGAAAGGAATAATTGAAAAACTGACATATTTCGATTTATTTAAATATTAATTATGGCAAAACACATATATTGTTAAAAGAAGAAATAATTTTAAATTTAATGATCCTTCTGACAATGTACCATAATAGAAAATAAATAGAAAAATGGACTTAAATAAAGAATAGAATAAATTTTTGAGCCTATATCTCTAATACACTACGTATCCCTAAGTTTAGAAGAGATGTTCAAATTAGAAATTGTTTTATTACCTATTTTCCTAAACTTTTTTTTCTTTTTCTGTTCAACCCTTTTATATATTAAATTAAAATTACCTTCATTCTTCATATCTAATTCAGGCCAGTGTTCTTCACAAGTGGTTTCTGCTAATGAAAGAGCAATTAATTAGAAAAGAATTTTCTTACTATTCAACAATAATTGCAACAAATTTTTTTTCTTAATAAAATAAAAAAAACTTTAATAGGATATCAAATCACCTAATATTTCTCTAATAAATATACATGTTTTGATTTCTAATATTCTCAATAAAAAACCTAAATTATAATTTAATCATGATAACATTTGTGTGGGAATGATTCGGTTATATAAGAGATGTAATTTTTGGATCACAGACAATAATTATAATATTCAAACAACTGGGATAAAGAAACAAAGAAACCTAATATATATATATATACACACACACACACACACACACACACCTAGGTCTACCGGCTTAAATCACCTGTTGTTATCTACACATTCACACTCCTATCACAAAAATAAGAACATCTAACAGCTAATATGATGTTGGGCTGATACCATGTATTTAGACATGAAAGCCACAAGTTTCTGATATCTGTGGGGAGCAAACTTAAAGTAAGTTAAAATTACCTTCTTTGAAGGTGTTTTCGTCAAAACTGATTCCAACTTCCTCCACCAAGTCCTCAAAACGTTTTTCGTTTTCTAAAATAAAATTAGGAAATAATAATATAAAATTAAGGATTACTTTTCCAAATACAAGTGAATTGAAGCAAACGAAATTACAATAAAAGTTCACTGTATTAATTTCAATCTTTCAAAATTTTAAAAATTAGAAAAGAGACTGCATTAATACTATAGTATAAAAGATATACACTAGTATTTATAGATGTTTGGACCGAGTGTAAGAGTTTTCAAGCTGCCACAACCATGAGAAATATATACCGTAAAACCCAAACTGCATCATTTCTGAAAGAAATTTAAAATTTTTTTGACAGAAAACGTGGGCCTAGCATTCCCTAAGCCTTCTGTCATTGGATGGCAGGAACGAGTCAGATTGGCTCTTTAACCTTCATTACATTCAGGCCTATACCTCTATTTTTGTTTGTTTTTTGTCAATAAACTTTTTTAATGTACAGAACTATTCTAGTGCATACCTTGGGAAATGTCTGACGTTCCACTGCTGAAATTCATCTTAGAAGAAACTGAAGAATCTCTATAAAAAACAAAGCAATTTTATTAAAAAAAAAATAACGTGGAAAAAAATCATCAAATAATTATTTTTACTAAAAACTTTTAAATCATGCATTATATAGATATATATATATATATATATATCAGAATTTTCTGATTGGCTGGAGATCCTTGCTTCACTTCACTATGCTGTCTGAGAGACATGACATGGATGCAATGAGGCTTTGGAAGTTAGGCTGAAGCATACATGCCTATTTGGGTTACAGCAGAGCACTGAGAACCAGAAGATTACGTAGTTGTGGATCCTCACTCCGACCTTGTCAATCCAAATGGTCCCATAAGTGCTCTTTGGATCTGAGATTGGGTGATTTTGCCCACCATGATAGTATGGATAGTTCACTCGTGCTTTCTGAACCAGTGACAAACCAACTGAGCAACATTGTAAAGAACATTGTCCTGTTGGTACACGCCATCACCACCAGGGTAAAATTGTAATGGGAAGGGATGTACAGGGATGTATAGTTGTACCTTTGACCATAAGGTATAGTTTTTTTGTAAAATAAAAATAAAATACTTATACTCAAAATATAATATATAAAACACATGCAGTTGATGGAAAGATGCGTGAAGATCACATGTATCCATTCAGGTAAGGATTTACTTGAGTACAAAAAATTGGAAAATTCATTTAGTGAAAACTGGTCAAAGGTACAACACCTTCCCCTATATCTATATCCATTTCTCTGCTATAATTCATACGTCTGAATGCAATTCATACCTTGTAGAAGACAATCAAATAAAATCACCAAACTTTTTATACTACAGAGCTAATACGAATTTCACCTTCAAATAAATATGTACTAAACTGCATATTCTTATATCAATAATTTTTCAGCAAAGTGATCAATTACAAAACATCTTTGCATTACATAATGTACTAGTTGTCTTTGCATGTAAAGTTGCACAAATATACATCACGCAAGATATTGAAATCACAAGCAAAATCTTCAAAATGAGTATTAAGTCATTCAAGGGGAAAATTTAGTTGATTCTGCTATGAAATTCATGCTTCCCAGTTAATCAGATGAAACTCTACCAACTGATGGAATAAAAGTTCTAAATTTATCAGAACTTACACTGTTTTTCATGATATTCTGAAAATGAGTAAAAAACTAACAACAAATTGATACAGCGAAAGTTTTGTTGACTTGCAGTTTCTAATATCACAAATTGTGGTTCACACTTAACGAGTTCAGAAAGTGTTTACTTCATTCAGTTACACACAACTTATTATTTTTCAATTACTCTGCATTTTCTCATCCAAACTATCAGCGTTGACAGTGACTGTCAGCATTCAACATTCCCTCATCTTTAGCTTCTCAAATTTGACTTTCTCCTTAATTTCATTTGAACTAACATTTCTTAATATTTGCCAGGCATAGTCCTTTACAATCTTCAGTTATAGTGAACAATGTTTTCTTCACTAATCATCATTTAGTGATTTGTTTTCTTTTTTTTTCATATCGTTTTCTAAATATTCTGAAATTCTCAATTTGAATTTGGTTATTCTCACAAGTTTTTGTCCTTCTAAACATTCCTCTATCTTATAAATGTACATACCGTATTTCTTCTTTATCTCACTCCTTCGAGATATATTATTAATCATCATCATCTTCTCTATATCACAAAATAAATGTAAAATTAAATATAAATGTATTTTAAATTTATTTTTAATTTTACATTTATTTTGTGATATAGAGAAGATGATGATGATTAATAATTCCTCTATCTTGTTGCAGTCAGTCATTGATCAGGACTTATCTCATCACATTTTATTACCCTTCTTTTACACCTAATTCGTTTTTTTTTGCACTGAATAATTGCTTCTCTCCTTGATCTAGATTCTCACTATACTTTAAGACAGTTAGAAAGTTGAACTCATTTTACCCTTTACACTTCTCATTGAAATTGAAGATCAGAAGCAACTGTTAAATTGTTTAGAATATCTAAACTTCTTATACCTTAATATAGGCCTAGTGGATCAAGTGGTATTGGTTTGTCTCAAAAGGGTGCAGCGAGTTTATCTGCCAGCCCAAATTCTTTTCCAGAGATAAAGGCAGACATCATCTTGCCTTCTGACCTCTAGATCAGGGTGGCATTGTATGGTTGGAACCTAAATCTTCAGTTTCACTTAGATGCTTTCTTGACCTGCTTAATGGGACTGTTATAACTTTGGAAAGAAACACATTTGTCCTGTATGAAAAGAAAACAAATAATATTTTGTTAAAGTATTCACTCTAGGCCGACAAGGGAGCTTTTGGGGGCGTGGGAGGTTAGGCTCCCGACAGATGTAAGCCAACGGGACGATGTTGGGGTCGGTGGGCTGGCCCGACACCCGCCTGCCTTTAACTCCCAGGAAAGAAACCCGGTACCCATTCGACAGAGGGCTGGGTAGACCCTGGAATCCGTTTGGAGGAGAAAGGAGCGAGGAAAAATTCCCGCCCTCCGCTGAGGCCGGGAATCGAACCGTCTCCTCCAACCTGCAACCAAGCGCACTAACCTCTTGGCCACCGGGCCCGCTAATTGGCCAGAATTTTCTTAAAAGTAATTCGGAAACCCACCTTAGTATCTTTCCTAGGTGATTCTATGGGAATTCTAGAGAATTTCATAGAATGTTCCGTCTCAGGACTGAATTACTTAAAAAAAAAGAAAAAAAAAAAAAAAAAGCAAATAGAGGAAAGTGAACTGATGATTTGGTTTCATAAAACACTTGTTTTATAAAGATTTTTGTTTTCATAAATTTTCTTTTATGTTTTGTGATTTTGCATTTGAAAGACTATTATGATAAATAATCTAAAAATGGAATCTTAATATAATAAATTACAAAATGTTATTTCTTTTTTTTAATTTCAAATTGGAATTCCACGTTCATACAGGGCAAAGTGTGTTTCTTTCCAAAGTTATAACAGTACTGCAATTCCACTAAGCAGATCAAGAAAGCATCTAAGTGGCACTGGAGATTTAAACCATACAATGACAGTATGACTTAGCAGTCAGAAGATAATGTCTGCCTTATATGAAATTTTATATTTATATTGTCACGGTTTATTTTGATTATTTTGTTTTTTCATTTCCTTGACACGTTTTCATTCTCAGTCCACATTTTTTTATTTAACTTTGACTCAGACAAAACTTCAAAACACTAAAACTTAGTTGTGTTAGATTTATTGTGTTAGATTTATTTCTATTTCATCAATTCTGTTTATCAGTCTTTTAATCTTTCTTCCCATCTTGTTTTTCGTTTTCTTCTTTCTTTCTTTCTTTATTTATTTAGTTTTATCGTTTTATCATTCTGTTTACATGAGAACTTTCGTTTAATTTATTTCCCCTTAACTATTAATCTGTCAATTAACTCTTCAAATGTCAGACTCTGTGTCACCTGTACCACTATTGGTTAATTTTTATATGTATTGATGAATGGAAAAGAAAAATGTATTGATGAATTTTGTCAGAATGGAAAAGAAAAAACAAAATCTTCTTGAGAGTTCTTATTTCTTAGTCTCTCAATTACTGTTGGTCTTGATTTGAGTACTGTGACTCTCCGTGATCGTTTGTATTGTTTTACGCTTTGGTCTGGTTGCATAGTGATCAGCCTGAACTAAATTTTGTGTGTCTTGAGAAACATTGGATTCGTTGGTTGTTTCTCTCAGTAGAATGGGAACAGAAAGCCAATTCCCATTATGCAGTTCTCAAAAGACTAGGAGATGGAGGAATCATAGACTTGCTGTATCTGCAAAGTACCCGAGGCGAACATCAAAATTGTCAGAGAATAGCAGTGATTCCAGAACGAGTGATTGGATGCACAGCGATTTCCCACATCCAGCCTTGTGTTCAGAGCCAGGATCAGTGGTGTGTGCTTCATTGTTCATTAATGTGTCTGGATGCACGGTAGCACAAAATGTGTGTATTTCAGTTCTGAAATAGCTAAGAACTAGAAATAAGTGAAAAAAGTGCTTTGGGTGTCATCTTTGGAAATTTGGGATCCCATATAAAAGCGTGACTCTACTATTTTACTGTAAAGTACTTTTTTCTTATCATATTAACTTCAGTTCAATGAGACCAAGAAAAGTTCTCCTTACGAACTCATCTATAGTAAGGAACTATTGGAAACTGTCATAACAATGACCACATCATCTTAAACATTTCCTTTACATCTTTTTTTGAAGAGACTGTGTGTATTTTAATAACAAATTTTAAGAGAATTATATAATTTTTTTAGTTAATAATTCCATTTTTAATCTTTATTTCAGTTTTGATGTTCTTTTACAATTGGGCCTTTGTGATGTTTATTTTTGTTCTTTTTATAGGTTTCCCGAGTTCATTAAGATGTAAGATACTGGGCGAATCCAACTGACAAAGATCAGGAAACCAGAAATGGTCCATCTTGGATTCCCGGTATCACACTTTCAAAAAACAGATAAGTGAACTCTCAGTCTTGTGCGTTTTTAAAATTTCTTTCTCCAATAATTTCTTATCTTGATGTTTGTATTTATTTGACCACAAATAGATTGATCTTACATTTATCATCTACACTTGTGCTTCGATATTTAAACCTACTCTTTGTGCCCAGTGTATTGGCTGCGTAAATGTTTCCATTTAATTTTAGTTTTGTGAACTCTAGTTATATAATTGAATTTAAGATTGTTTTGATATTCATTTACTCTATTTACCATGTTAAGATATTTGGGAATTTGATAGGTTTCTTTTAACTGGTTGGTCATTTTTTGTTTTTGTTTTTTTTTTCTGTTTTGTTTGTAAGAACCGTGGCTATTTATTGGTAGCAGATTATGGCTTCTCTGTCTACATCTTTTCTTTCGGTTCGATAGCTTGCTCACCTTTTTAGATTTTTCATGATGAAATTGGTAGCACATTTTTTAATTATTATTCTTCATAAAAAATATTTCTTTCATGTCAATATTATTCCCTAATTACTGTTCAATTTTGAATCATCAGGAATAGGGTAACTGATGGTATTAACGCCATGCAGGTTATAATACCATCTACCGTATTTACTCGCATAATTTCCCCGTTTTTTTCATCAATATTTTGACAAAAAAGGGGGGGTGGGGAAATTATGCGATGTTTTTCAATTTGAGGAAAAAAAATATGGTGAAAGTGTAAGGAAAACCATGTTAAATATTGATTTTTAAAGCAAAAAATGTAATGAACAACAATTTTATAAACATGCAACATTTAAAATATAAGAAATCACATCTCAACATTTGTTTTTTCTTCAAAGTACAGTTAAGCAATAGGCATGTACGGAAGTGTGTGCGACTGTGACGTAATTTCGTAACTCACGCAGCGCAGCCCGCCATCTTTATAGCTGCTCACTGCATGACGTCAGCATCAGCTGCCTGCTAATAGAGAACTTAACTTTATTCGCGAACTTCACGTTTTCACAAAACACTCGAAATTGTTGTACTGATTCAGAAGGACTCTGCTCTTGTACTGACCGGGGTGGGGGTGGAATCTTCCCCTAAAGTAGCGTGGGTTAGAGAAATGCGGAAGTAACGGTACATTGTCACGTCGTCGTGAGTTGACCGCCAGTCAAGGTCATGTTGGAAACGCGTTGAAGTAGAGGTGGGGAAATTATGCGAGTAAATACGGTATTTTATATGCCATCATAAAATTTGTAATGCCACTGAAAATTTATGTGTGTATTTATATGTTTAGTTTGTAAATTTTTATTGTCCAATCAGATCTTATGTCTGTTAGGCTCTTTTTTTTAAAAAAAGAATAAAAAATGATTTATTTTAGGCAAAAAAAAAACTGACAAACAGAATATTTCATTTGAAAAAATTGTATTTTTTTACTTTTTAACTATCTTAATACAGAGTATATTAGGCAGTTGTAAATTTACTGCAATGAATATATATTTTATTAAATAAAGAAATGAAAACTAACGTAAAATGAAGACATGGTGTTTTTACCATCATATGAAGCTAATAACGCCAGTGTGTAGAGTCTTATTTAAAACTCGCAATCATATCTGCCATTAATCTCTTTGTAATTCCTCAATTATGAATCTCTTTGTAATTCATAGAAATAACATTAACAATATATTAAAAAAAAAACAGTGTTGAAAAACGAAAATTTAAACGAAGTACAGCAAATTTATTGAACTGCTGGCGTTATTACCATCAATTATACTAATGAAAATAAATTATTTCGGTTTAAAAGCTTGACGTGATTGATTATCAACTTTTCATTTGGAATTCAATGAATTCAAGATGACTAAAATGTAATTTTATGATCTTTTGCACTTATCAGTGATGGATAAACGCTGCTCGAAGAAAATATTCAAAATTCTCCCAATTGCATGTACAAGATGGAGAATCAAATATAGATTATTGGAAACTATTGAATATTATGAAAATATTCTACATTACAGAAAATAAGATATACTGTACTTCAGGTGCCAACTAGCATGTTAAGATTCTTTAAAAGTTATAAAAAAGAAACCCCGCTATTCATTCATTTTAAGATGATGGTTTTTGAACTCGTAACTGGTCTTAATTTTACATAAATTAATAGGGACCTTCCTTACATTCACAAAACTATCCATAAAAGTTTAAGTTTTTGACTACAGATGAACAGGTCGTTTGCCACCAGCTCTGTGGTTCAGTGTGTAACACACTGAATACAGATATTCCTTTTAATATTCTCTAAATTTCTAAAAGCTACTACTTCAAATGGACGGACAGGAATGCGTATTTCGAAGTAAAGTTGAATTTCAGAAACTTTTTGTTCTAAGGATTTGGGTCTTTTTAAGGATGGTCACTAAAGGAGCGCTATAAACATTAGACCAGAAGTATAATATCCTGTGGTAGCTGGAAATCATAACGATTAGCACTGATTAAGGAAATAGGAAGAGAAAATTTATAAAGAAGATCGAGGCTTTGAAATTCTCTCTTTGCTTCATGTGCTTCTTCTTTCTTTCTACAGTTTGATTCACTTTTCGAAATTAAAAAACAAAAGAAAGACCGCATTGA
>JAFIDM010051210.1:0-16431 GCA_023159025.1 Thereuonema tuberculata | reverse complement strand
TTATGGCCTGAAGAAGTCTTTGTATATAAAAAAAGACGAAATATAGCCAAGATGTAGTAGTAAGATACAGTTTATGTGTGCTTTTATTTATTTATTTATTTATTTACTTATTTATTTATTTATTTATTTAATTTTTGTTTATTTTTGTTTTTGAGACACCACTGCGATTTCGACCATATTTCTTGTTATTAACACAATCAATTAAATTACTTAACTAGATATCCTGCTTTGTAATTTTTCGTAACTAAAAAAAATTCAACTCAACTCTAAAATATTCAATTACTTTTATCTTAACATTATCTTATAACTAAAAATATGCAAGGTAATATTAATAAAATCTTATAACTAATAATAACATTACAATAATCATTATGTCTTTAAACTACTAAACATTTTTGCCGTCACAGTACTAATACATTAGCAATTAAAGCCTTTCAGTTTATCTTCTCTTTTATATTACTTATACAAAAATATAATATTCCAGCTGTAATTTAATGACAGCCTTTCAACAAATGATTTCAAGTCCTATTTATATTCTAAGAAAAAAAGAACATTACATTACAAGACAACGATAATGACATAAAGGAATAAATAATAAGCTTAAATGTGTAAATAAACATAAAGGAGGAGTTATTAATAATTATAATATAGGAATCTTCCGACAAATTGTAAACAAATATATAACAAATTAATTTCCATCAAATTAGAAGAGAGTTGATTATTTGTTATGGTTTCTATTCTTACTATTTTGTGTTCTAAACTTATTATTTATTGCATTATGTCATTATTATTATCTAGTAATGTAAATTTTTCTAAACTACTCGTTCTATTTAAAGTTTTAATTTAAAATAATAACTACACGTATTTGAATAAAAAATGTATTTTAGAAATTAGATAAAAATAAATTTCAAAATTACTTTAATTTATAAGCTTTGTTGAAGTCTTCCTGGAAAATTGCGTCTGGATTATTAGCGATTGACTTAAACCATTAACTTCAAATCATTAAATTCAACCATTAAATTCAAAATTTAATGTACCAATAGAAAATATATAAAAATTGCTATTAATTGCAATTAATTGGAACATTAACCGCTATTTGATCTAAATCCTGAATTTCTATTTGAATAGAATTAGAAATTAATATTTTAGCATTCGTTGCATTACTGTCAAATTTACTAAATCAACCATCTTGTGAAGCAACTCTAAAATACTTTCTAGTTCAATAAATAGGTATTTTACTCTTTCTCTTTTGAACAACTCTCATAAAGTCTTTGGAACACTATTTTACAAAATTATTTATTTATTTCATCATTGAAGGCTTAATTTCTCTTATTATTTCATTATTTTACCATTAAAATCAGGTGATGCAAAGTTATGAATAGAAATTTTGAATCAATTGACACGAGAAGTTTTTTTTTCAACTAACCATTAAGATATTGGAATTTTCGTAATATGAGCAGCCATAGTAGGAACTTCTCTTAAGTCAAACATTTTTGTTGAAAATTAAGTCAATCAGAAAGTCTTATTGGAGAAGTATTCGTTACAGCTCACGATTTTATAATAATTTTCTTTATAGTCATTCCTATTGTAATCAGAGGGTTCGATAATGAACTTGTTTCCATAATAATAATATAATTAGGGATCTGACAAAGCATTTCAAACGAAAAAATAACATTAGGTGATGCTCCTTTTCTTATTTTGATTTTTTTTCTTTTCTTCCGGCACACCGCTTATAATATAAGAGACTTATATAATGAGAAGGGACATATACGCAAACGAAGATTCAACCAGTCATTGGCTCCAAGTAGAGTATATTCGATAAGGAAAATGAAAATTCATAACACTTTTTAGCTTCTTTGGTTACCTCGACTGTTGACAGATAATAAACAACAGTTCTGATGACACGAATAAAAAGAAATCTTCAATTTTCACTGTGAATATATTTTATTTAGACTTTATTCTTATAATTTCAATATTTTTTCTTACCTCTGTTGTATGTGCGCCTTTTTTCCCTATCGACAATTCCCACGACGTTTTCCCTGAAAGCACAATTGCTGTTGCGGAGACAATTGAATATTTGCTCATTTTCATCAATATATATAACTTCAGGTATGTTCAATACAATCGTATAGGTGTACGTAAAACACAAGAATATAACAATCCACTGAATCATCTTGGAGAGTCTGAAATCAAGAAATGATAATTATTTGAAATCAGATAATTAACATATACGAATTAAATAAAAGAAATCTAAAAAAATATATTTGAAGGTCGATTATAATCCTATAATTTTCATAATCACTACACAGTGACTTATTTAATTGCTTCATTAACAACTACATCTATTTAAAAATTGTTCATTTAGTTAATTAGATATCTTACTGTTGCAAATATATCTTCAGTTATTCTTTGATGTTAATGTAATTCTGTTATTTAGATTTCTTTTCATTTCCACTCACTCTTTACATAAAGGAAGTCGAAAACCAGTCGACATTTGATGTCCAGTTCCGTTAGGCATCCTTGGACAACCTTTGCCTTTAAGAGCAAGAGAATAGAACACATACTGACCCCGAATCCAACCAACTAAAAAGAAGGATTGAAATACGTCACTGGGAAAATCATTTATATTTTGCTTCGCTTTGTTTCCATTTAAACTGCACTGAAAACCATTCAAAAGCTATTATTTAATAAGTATTATTTAATGTAATAAGAAACATCATCATTCGATAGGAAACAATATTTACACTGAACTATAATAATTCAATATACGCTAGAAAACATTTTGAAAGAGAGTCGAACGATATTGAATCATACTATCTCTGTTTCAATGATGAATCAATGAGAAAAAAGAATTTTCAAATTTTGAATTTGATCATTTTTTGACGTCTTTAATTAATTGAGAATTAAAAGAAATTTAGCAAGATTCATCCTGAGGCATTTTATTTTTGAATTTGTGAGAAATAATTCTTCAATTTTTACTAATGAGCAAACGGTGATCCCAGAATTCCATGCGAACACAGTCCATGATGTGAAATTTTGTAAAAACTCTCAAGTACTCTCTGATATATTCCCTGACGGAAATTCAGGTATTTAAGTATAAGCTTCATTTCTTTTCGAAAGATGTTAATACTGTGATAATAATTATCAGTCATAATTACAAACATCGTAAACAAACGGGACATACGCTACTTATAGATGAACGTATTGTTTATGCCAATGAGAAGGACAATTACCTAAGAAAATTCATAGAAACTTTATTAATAAAAACCAAGAGGTGCTATAAAACCGGTATTTCTGTAAAAAATGGTCTGCAATATAACCTACTGTGATAATTTACTGTTTGTATTGGTAATTCATATAATAATGTTGCATTACATCACATTTGTTAATTTTGTAACAAACACTGTAAATATTGGATAATTACCTATTATTGCTTTGTTGAAATTCTTTTATGGCTTGAATATCATGCTCGGAGCCATATAGTTTTTCTTTACACTATGTGTTTTATCTGAGGAGGAGGTTTAAATATCCAGGAAACATGTAATGAAGTATTTATATTTATTTATTTTGCGTAACGTGTGTGTTTGATCCTTATTTAATACTGTGATAATAATTTTATAATTTTTATTATAAAGTGGTGACAAACAGTGATATCCCATGTGTATTAAGTCAAGACTGACGTGTTCCAATTTTTAAGTGCAATTGATTGTCATGGTTTTATGACGGGCATCTTGTCTGAGTGAGTTCCTTGCCATCCCTTAAAGTTTGTCCTACGAATTTAGAGCCTCTTCTGACTCTTGTAAAAGACTATTTCTTTAATGTAAGAACTACCGTAAAATTAATTATGATTTCAATAACTCAATTGTAATGCAGAGAAAATTGAATTACATATCCAGGCACGATTTTAATCCTTTACTCTTAATGAACTTTCCATTTCAAACTGGTCAGACAGTATCAGAATCCCTATTGAAGGAATTTTTATGATTTGTCTAAAAAACCTGTCAGGGAAAAATCGAAATATTATTTTTACAAATGGTGATTAAAATGAAACAAAGAATATTATTCTGTTCTGCCTTAAAAGTGAACGGAAACACTTAACTTTATGACAACTCTTTTTCCCAGCTCCTCGACTTCTAATGATATTAAAGCTATTTGCTAAATTTAAAACGATTGGATAACTATTTAAGAAAGCCTGCGTAACTCACGTCAGAAGAATGTTTGTAACCCAAGGAATGTTTGTATTTCTCAATACAACACGAATGGTATTAGTATGATACTCTGTATCATATTTAGTAAGGGCGAGAAAAATATTCAGAATGTGTTGTACAAGGTGAAAGTGATTCCCTCAATAATAAAGCCTGTAGCAAAATTGTATCTAAACTTCATCTCGATAGATAATAATGAGTTCATATCTCTATCAAGATGGATTTTAGATATAATTTTGCTATAGGCCTTATTACATGCTGGTGCAGAAATTAAGGTCCGCTTACAAACGTTGTGTAATTTCTCTGTGTATCAATAACTGATAGCATTGAAGTTATTTGATTTCATTAATTGCATACAGGAAGTAGCAAAGTACATTTTATTTAAAGGTTTTCCCCTACCGATATTAGCTAAAGATAGGGACCACAAAGGTGTGCTTTTTATTCCCACTCCTTACCTTAGTTGTGATTCGTGTTGCCGCTGTTATAATTTGACAGATATCCTGATTTCATTAAAGATGAAAGAAAATATGATAATTAAATTGTTATATAATACTACAAAAATTGCAGACATCTACTGGGAATCAAACCATAATCCTCCACAACTTAGTCACCACCTTAATCACTTCGTTTTCGATGTCCACAAACAAAATTGTAATGAAATAAAATTAATTAAGATTATGAAAATTATTTAATTTTCATCAATATTCCTTAAAAAACCCATGTTTACATTGAACATAACAAAAGCACATCAAACTTAAACAAATTTGTTGGCTTAAATTAAAATTATAAACACAAACCCTGTATGTTTCCAAAATTCAAGAGCTACCTTAACCTTTATTCGAATTATTCGTACGGGTTTTTTTATTATCAAAAATTTTCATAAAATCTAAATTGTATCAAAATTGATCATTTTGAATATGGACTGCACTTACCAAAATTGGAAGTTAAGACAAATTGTTGTTTTCAAGTTAAATAATAAATCTTCTTGGCTGCTTTCTAAGACGGATTCTAAAAGCTTCTTGCGAATGAAATTGTGTAGATAGGGAACAACTAAACTAAAGTCACTTTCAATCTCAACACCTTCAATGCTTAAGTTTCAAATTAAAAGAAGTCAGAACTGCAGGGAAGTGACGTCACTTATTTCAATGCTGATTTCCTGCTTATAAATAGATTTATAAGAATTCTGATAACAATCGAAATGTTTTATTTTTTATTTTCCTACCATCTGTATGGAAATGGAAGAAATGAGGGAAATGAAAAGTTAATTTACATGAAAAATAATTATTAAGTGTTCTATTATTATTTTATTTTAATTTGTAGAGTTTTGGGAATTTTTCATCAGTTATTCTTGAGAGTCTAAATTGTCCTGTTTCATGTTGGATTCCTACAATGTTAAACCACACATATGTGCAAGCAAGGAATTTATAGCTAAAGACAGCTTTAGCAAGGTTTTTATTATTCAAAATAAGCTCTATCTTCATCTAAACAGAGCCTTTTTTTAATAATAAACACCCGACACTCACGAAGCAGGTTTTGAATTAGATCATTCCAAAGCGACATTTTAGAGTTTCCAATATAATAAAAGTTGGGGATATCAAACACTCAACTATAGATTGTATTTACGAAAGCTTAAGACACTAGAATGGTTGTTTTAATTTTTAATATTGCAAAATTGGAGAAAATATTTGAAATTTTCTAAATACAAATGGATGAATATAATGTATTTTCTTTTTTTTTCTTGACTTAAATTGTCTTTATCTTTATTATTTTAAAAACTCTTCAGAACGACAAACAACTAATTATTTAACTTAGTTGTGGAATCCAGTGGTGAAATGTCAGAATCAAAGAATTTAGATTCCTGAAGGAAAACAAGTCGATTAGGCATTTTTACACATCCTCAATATTTAATACAATTTTCAGACAGTTAAGATTGTATAAGTTATGTTTGATTCTATAAGATAGGGAGATAATAATTCTACGCATATTATAATAATTCTATGCGTCAAAATACGCTAGAAAACATTTTGAAGGAGAGTCGAACGATAGTGAATCACATTGTATCTGTTTCAAAAATGAATCAATGAGAAAAAACAATTTTAAAATTTTGAATTTGATATTTTTTGATGCCTTTAATATGTCAAAATTCACATGGAAAATTAAAGGAAATTTAGCAAGATTCATCCTGACGCATTTTATTTTTGAATTTCTTCCATTTGTGAGAATTAATTCTTCAATTTTTACTAACGAGCGATCGGTGATCCCAGAATTCCATGCAAAAACAGCAGATGCTGTGAATTTTTGAAAAAATCTTGTTTCTAAGTATTCTCTGATATATTCCCTGACGAAACTTCATCTATTTAAGTGTAAACTTTATTGCTGTTCGAAAGATGTCAATACAGTGATAATAATTTTATAATTTTTCAAATGAAGTGAAGAGAAACAGTGATACCTCATGTCTATGAAGTCAATTTTTCACTGCAATGGTTGTCACGGGTTTATCACGGGCAGCTTGTCTGAGTGAGTATTTCAGAAGATCAAATTCAGTCTGACCGAAAGACATTTGACACTCGTCACTGGCGCTCAAGACCTGTTTTTGAATGACTAGATGTCTTTGTCTAACAAAAACTTGATATTTTGTTCTTTTTTTCAAAACATTGATTCATTGAAATGAAAAGATATGGAAGTCACTTATGGAGAAATGGATTCAGTTACAGATAACGGTAGCTTGAAATGGTGTAGATCATTGCACGGATCATGGATAATTTTTTCACCAGAATGCATCAACCACTATTTAAAGCTGGAGGTACGATAGTCTTATAAGCCATATTCTTTGTCATCTCGCGACGAGGGCAAGGCCACAAAATAATTCTACTCCTTTCAGGACCACATCTTTTAGTTATGAAGAAGATGTCCTCAATGAATTCTCAAGTTCGAGATATCTCTGAGCAAGACTTTGTTAAAAAGACAAGCATTGCTCAACTTCGACCACTCAGACGAATTCCTTAACTATTCACGTTCTCTATACTCTGGTTACCTTAGTAACAGTAATTCCTTCCTTTGCTTTCCTTGTGTCCCGGAAAACATATAATCCTCTCAGTCTCATTTCTATATGATATGGGTTCTTCAATTGTGTATTATGATTCTAAATTCATAGGACAAACTTTAAGACGGAAATAGGGCATAATAAAACAAACATTTTTTGTCAAATAATATATGTCCACAACTATCATATTCACGGCATTGTTTGGTCGTTGATACCCGCCCAAACTAAGAGAGAAGCGTTATTAGTAAACCTGTGACCGTGTAGCCTGTGAATTTGCTTTGTCCACACATGAACATTGTGCACATTAAAAACTCCCTCACATTTAAAAAATGTGATTTATTCCCACCCCTTAGCTTAGTTGTGATTCGTGTTGGCACGATGTTGTTATAATTTGACAGATATAATGATTTTATTAAAGATCAAAGAAAATATGATAATTAAATCCTTCTACAGCATAAATCCATAAATTATTATTAGAAAAACTAGAAACCATTGACATTATTATTAGTAGAAAATTATTATTAGAAATTATTATTAGAAAAACTAGAAACCATTGACATTAGAGGAAAAATTTATAATCTAATAAAGAACTATTTAAAAGACAGAAAAATGAAAATTAAAATACAAAATTATGAAAGTAAATCTTACAACATCAGATCCGGGGTCCCACAAGGTTCAAATTTGGGACCTCTATTGTTCAACCTGTATATGAACTCTATAAATAATTGTATAATCTACTCTAACATTTACTTATACGCTGATGATGTCTTAATTCTTACGAGTGACAGAAATCAATGGAATACATATAAAAGATTGCAACTTAACATAAATAAGATAAATAATTGGGCTATTAATAACAAAATGACAATCAGTATAAAAAAGACAAAAGTAATGATTATAAAAAATAAGACCAAAATTATTAATAAAAATTTATATTGTTTTCTGCATAAAAAAGATTGCAAAAATTTGGAGGATGCTCAACAAATAAACAATGTCTTACGTGACTGAGAAAAGATAGACTACGTCACTCAATATAAATACCTGGGTGTATTTATTGATGAGAAATTTACATGAACTCCACATTATCAATATGTTATAAATAAATTGAAATCGTTGACCTATCTGTACTATCGCATTAAAAAAATTATTCCGTTAAAACAAATAATAATAATTTATAAATCCCTTGTAGATTCTATTTTAGATTATGGCTTGGATAGTTGGATTTTTATTAATAAAAAAACAAATTGAAAACATAAATTGAACATAACAATGGATGAGACCAAATTATTTACAAGTGACATCCTGGAACAGCTGTTTCACGCTCGTTGGCGATCATCAGCCAGGAGTAGTCACTGTGAATAACAAGGTATCGCACTGAGGTTCATTGGTGAGTTTTTCTTGTAAATAATTTGGTCATAATTCAAGCGCGCAGTTTGAATTTTATTGCATTAAAACAATTCATTGCGGCCTGTACATTGATGGCACATGAATTTTCTCATTAATGGTTCATTGGTGAGTTTTTCATTGTTTATTTTATCCTTTGAGGCACCACTGCGCTTCCGATATATCATTCTTACCAGCCTCAGTGCGAGACCTTGTTATTCACAGTGACTACTCCTGGCTGATGATCGCCGACGAGCGTGAAATAACTGTTCCAGGATGTCACTTGTAAATAATTTGGTCTCATCCATTGTTATTATTAATAATTCAAACGCGCAGTTTGAATTTTATTGCATTAAAAAAATTCATTGCGGCCTGTACATTGATGGCACATGAATTTTCTCAATAATGGTTCATTGGTGAGTTTTTCATTGTTTGTTTTATCCTTTGAGGCACCACTGCGCTTCCTATATATCATAAATAGAACGTTTTAAAATATTAAAAAATATCTTTTGTAATTTTAATAAAACACTATAGTTGAAAGGAATGAAATAAGGAAAAAACTCAAAATATTAATTATAGAAAAGAAATTTATTTATTTCTTTATTTATTGACAATTCTCAAAAATTCTTTAAAATACAAATGAAAAAAATTAAATAAAAACAATATTACTAGAATCAATTGGCTCAGTTCAATAAATGATAAAAAAAAAATAATTTTGGGTACCGTCAAAATGGTATTATATATAAATTTTTTCATCAACTTAACTGGGATAATTACAATAAAAAAAAATTGGAGATATAAAAAAAAATTAATTGTCGACATAATAGATAAAAATATAAAATTCATTACATCATCTAAAGTCCTCCCAGCGAAAGAATGACTCTGACCTTGAACTACACCCATGATCTCTTAATCATTCCAGGACTGAAGTTTGTATAGAGAAACTATTCACAATGGCGACTCTCAAGCAAGGCAAACCTATCAGAAGCCAAACACTTTCCCGCCATAAACACTGACATATGCAATCGATTCAATTTCTACTATTGCGGTCGTTCTTTCGCTGGGAGGACTTTAGTTACTCATCATATTTCTTCTTTTTTTTTTTCTTTTCTTTTCTTTTGTTTCATTTTTCCTTTTGGGTGGAAAATGATCCTTTAGATTAAACTCTCAGAACCTATATTACAGGTGTACAGGTAATAAGTACCTAAATAGATCTGATTAACATTAAGAAAGTAAAAAAAAAATATAAAAAAAAATTGTTAAATAATAGAGAAATAATATCCAAACCCTGTATCTTTTCAAAATTCATGAGCTAGCTTATTCCAATTATTCGTATTGGTTTCTTATTATCAAAAAATTTCATAAAATCTAATTTGTATCAAAATTGATCATTTTGAATATAGACTGTACTTACCAGAATTGGAAGTTAAGACAAATTGTTGTTTCTTGGATAGGTAATAATTCTTCTTGGCTGCTTTAATAAGATGGATTCTAAAAGCTTCTTGCGAATGAAATTGTGTAGATAGGGAACAACTAAACTAGAGTCACTTTCAATCTCAACACCTTCAGGGCTGTAGGGAAGTGACGGCATTCATTTCAATGCTGATTTCTTGTTTATAAATAAATTTATAAGAATTCTGATTTTTATTTTCCTGCCACCTGTACGGAAATGGAAGAAATGAGGGAAATGAAAAGTTAATTTACATGAAAAATAATTATTAACTATTTTATTATTATTCTATTTAAATTTGTAGTCTTTTAGGAGTTTTTCATCAGTTGTTTCTCAGAGTATAAATTGTCATGTTTCATGTTGGATTCCTACAATGTTAAACAACGGATAGGTGCGAGAAAGGAATTTATAGCTAAAGACAGCTTTAGCAAGGTTTTTATTATTGATAAAAAGCTCTATCTTCATCTAAACAGAGCCTATTTTTAATAATAAAAAATAACACCCGACGCTCAAAAAACAGGTTTTGAATTAGATCATTCCAAACTGACATTTTAGAGTTTCCAATATAATAAAAGTTGCGGATATCGAACACTCAACTGTAGATTGTATTTACGAAAGCTTAAGATAATAGAATGTTTGTTTTTCTTTTTAATATTGCAAAGTTGGAGAAAATATTTGAAATTTTTTAAGTATAAATTTATGAATTTATTTTATTTTTTTTCTTCTTCTTGACTTAAATTGTCTTAATTTTTATTATTTTAAAACTCTTCAGAACGACAAACAACTAATTATTTAACTTACTTATGGAATCCAGTGGTGAAATGTCAGAATCAAAGAATTTAGATTCCTGGAGCAAAACAAGTCGATTAGGTATTTAAACACATCCTCAGAATTTAATACAATTTTCAGACAGTTAGACTAAATTACCTTTGTGTTTATGTTTGGTTCTATAAGACAGGGAGACCAGACGTCCTATATTTTAAGGGTTAATTTTTTTGAGTTGTGTCTTGTTCTCCCGATAGATTAAATACGGGATTCATATAAATACGTTGTTTAATGCAATTTCAAGATAACTATTTATCCGCATTTTTCAATTTTATTTTCAGCTGTTGAGAATGTGAGAAACTGTGACGTGATAATCGTATTTTCACTTTAACATACTTTTACTATATTGAGCGATTCTGGAGTGGAATATTGAATCATTCGACGAACACTGTAAAGTTATGAATACATTTCCAACAATGGGCATTAGACTCGCGTTTAGTCTTAAGATTGATTATTTACTACACATAAGGACGTCTTATTCACATACCAGCTCAATAGGGGTGATTAAGTTACAAGTGAACGATTTCAATATGCAAAATGTTAGGTCACGTGAACTACACACCCGTGATTCGGACAAAGATCATAAAGTACAGTACCTAACATTTCATTAATTCGCAATAGTGTGTGGGTTACAATGCCACAGAAAATAGACCGATCTTGGGAGGGCTAAATTACTGTTTTTAAAGCCGCCAAATTTTCATATTCTGCGATTGCAATTATCTGTAAAACCAGCGGATTGCATAATTTCGGAAGGAGGGGTGAGCAACATTTTAAATAAAAGAAGAAACTTGGATGAACCAGGACCCTCGAGGCGGAAACCCGCACCTGTCAAACTTTGGTGGTGGTTGTTAAAGCGAACCGCCTCGTCACAAAAGAGATATCGAAAACGCAATGGTTTGTTGTAAAACAAGTAAGGGCTCTCAGTCAACGGCACACAATATAATTAATTATAAACTACAACTGGTTCAACGTCACAAATCCCGTACGCATATGCACGCATCGAGACATGATCCAGATCAACGTATCAATTGTCGAAAATTATATCAGCACTATTTGCCGGGCGATAAATGGAAATCTGGTGCGACTTTGATTGAGGTATAAATAAATCTATGTGAGTGTAACAAGCACAAAGCATTGTATTAGAGGCCAAAGGGTGAAAAAATTATCAAAAATGCATCGAGAATGTAGGGATAGTTTTCTGAGAGGTTTCATGATCATAGCTGGATACTACTGTAAGACGTCAAAGTTAACTCCCTCTACTATCATAGAATAATGGATCTTCCTCCCCTGTATGGAAAAGACATCAATCAAGTTAAGGTGCACCGAGGCAAAGCTTCCAGCCACAGCTCTAAGTCCACATTGGATTACCTAACAACCCTTCAACAAAAAACGACGACGTGCAATTCCTTTTTCTGATATCCAGGTCCAATCCCCTGACGCATACCGATGGACTTTTGCGTTATTAAAACAGGTCCTTGGAAGTAGGCGTCCACGTTCGTTTGTGGAAACCATCTGTAGAGAGGAATGGGAGGCGATTGATACGAATTCTCTGAGAAGGAATATTTCGAAATAGAAATTGCGATTCGAGGAAATAATAAGATAGAACATGAGGAATTTCGTAATACTGTGAAGGTTATAAATGTTGACTTGTAAGGCAATCAACCCTGGAAAGGTTCATATTAGTATTTGAGTATCTACTACAATTCAATCTAAAAGCACTTTCTTTATGTATTTTAGAAAACTAGCGTTTAATATTACAAGCAAAGTAATATTTATTTATTTATTTATTTACTTATTAACTTTTATTCATTTGCTTGAAGTTTTTTTTCCCTCGAGAGTCATCAACAGCAATTGTGATGGCACGTGATAGATGATAAGATCTCATTCGCGAGCATGAATGAACGTGCGCAAATTAATTGAATCCGCAGTTTGGTCTTGTTCTGTCAATCCCCAGACGAAAATGATTTGGCTCAAAATTATAATAATATGTCTCATCATATTGTAAAGATATTGCGTAAATATATATCCAGAATAGTGCAGAAAATCAATTGCAGAATGTCGGTGAATAAAAATGATAGTGATATTGATTTTTAACAGTGATATTTTCTATAGGAGTACTTTAATTTCAGTGTTACCACAGTAAGTAAAATTTACAACTGACAAATGTAAAGACACGGGACATTTATAAAATAAACTGAACTTTTAATCGGCGATTTTAAATTAGGCTATAAAATATATATCTGTTCCAATCATTAAAATCCTTATATCAAGTACAATCTCATTTCATATATCGTTCCTTTATCTTAACTCCGAGCAGCGAGATAATAACGAACAATATAATTACAAATAATCAGATTTATAAACAAATTAATGAAATTACACGAGAAAATGAAATTGTATTATTATTTTAGCGTTGTAATTAGTATTTGAATGAAATTTGAATTAATCTCCGAAACATATTTGCAAGTAAACATTTGAACATTCTTCCAAGTAGGTAAGGAAGTAAGTAATAATAAAATTAATGAAGCATTGATTAATTTTATTTTATTTTCAAAATCTGGTCACCCTAGGCCTAGAATAAGACATAGTTTTTTCGGATAATTAGGATCTTGGAGTGGGAAAAGTAACAATTTGATAGACGCTATAATGGGCTAATTCAATGAAGAAAGTGTATTTGGTTGTCGTTTTCTTTTCGTTTTTTCACAATATAAGTAGAGACATTTAAAAAGAAAATATATAAGCAAAGTGAAGCAGATGTGGAAAGAATAAAGGGAGACAATGAGGACAGTGAAGCGAGAGGTAAGAAAAACTAAGAGATGTTCAAAGAGAGAAGCCAGCAAGGGAGAAATCAACGCTATTCCTCGTCCCATCCCTTCTCATATATTTACAGCTTTCTGTCAAGCCTTGAAGGTTGTACAGTTTCTTAGATGTTTCTGAAGTGAATTTTGTTTACACTTCAACTGCACTGAAAACCATTATTTTGGTTTTGCTCTTGGAAAGCTCTTATTTTGGAATAAATTACATCATCATTCGATAATAAATAATATTTAAACTGAACATTAATAATTCTATGAATCAGAATACGCTAGAAAACATTTTAAAGGAGTGTTGAACGACATTGAATCATATTGTATCTGTTTCAAAGATTAATCAATAAGAAAAAAGAATCTTAATCCCTAAAAGCTTGTTGCGAATGAAATTGTGTAGATAGGGAACAACTAAAATACAGTCACTTTCAATCTCAAAACCTTCACGTCTTAAGTTTGAAAGAAAAAGAAGTCAGAGCTGCAGGGAAATGACGTCAGCCATTTTAATGCTGATTTCCTGTTTATAAATAAATTTATAAGAATTCTGATAACAATCGAAATGTTTTTTATGTTTTTGTTTTTTAATTTTCCTGCCTCCTGTAAGGAAATGGAAATAATGAGGGAAATGAAAAGTTAATTTACATGAAAAATAATTATTAACTGCTTTATTATTTATTAGTTATTATTATATATTATTAATTTGTCTGTCATGTTTATATATATGTTATATGTCATATTTTAAACTGTCTTGTTTCATGTTGGATTCCTAAAATGCTAAACCACGGATATGTGCAAGGAAGCAATTTATAGCTAAGGAAAGTTTTAGTAAGATTTTTATTATTCAAAATAAGCTCTATCTGCATCTAAACAGAGCCTATTTTTAATAATAAGAAAAATTGCACCCGACACTCGAAAAATAGGTTTTGAATTAGATCTTTCCAAAGCGACATTTTATTGTTTCCAACATAATAAGAGTGATAATCAAAAAATATTGATATTAATCTTATTATTAATAAATTTTATATCCAAAATTATCTTTTAACACTTCTTCTAATTTTATACCTCCTTATTACTTTATTTGCTGTAGTTAAAATTACTAAATTCAATAAAGGACCGCTTCGTTCTATAAAATAATTATTTTGCTTAAGGAAAGCAGATACTTTGAAAGTATCTTATAAAAGTTCAAAGTGTTCGGATATTGAACACTCAAGTGTAGATTGTACTTACGAAAGCTTCAATCAATCATGGTAGATCAATCAGTAGATTGGTTTGCAACATAATATCTCCAGCTATTACAGTCTTGTGCAGCCCGGCTCAATTCCACGTAGCACCGCAGATTCCTATCTTTAAGGACGTTTTGTATTTAAGTGGTCCTGGGGCGACCTCTTGATCTCTACTATCAGAGTAAGGTGCTGGATCCATTATACTGGAAAGAACTTCCTATAAAGTTCTGTAATAAAGAAATAAATTAAGTTTGGTTGAACCAAGACAAAGCTTCCAGCCACACCTCCAAGTCGACGGTGGATTACGGTACTTAATAATCCTTGAACAAGAAACGACAGTATGTGCAATTCCTTATTCTGATATCCCGGTCAAATCCCCTGATGCATCTCAATGGACTTTTGCGGGTTTGGTTATTAAAACAGATCCTGGGAAGTAGGCGTCCACGTTCGTTGAATGGGTTGTGGAAAGCCTGAAGAGATGAATTCTCTGAGAAAGAATCTTGTGAAATAGAAATTGCGATTCAGGGAAATTATTCCAAATAAAGGCTGTCAGATACAACATGATTGAACGTAGTTTCGAGGAATTTCTTAATACTGTGAAGGCTAGAAATGTTGACTTGTAAGGCAAACAGCCCTGTAAAAGGTTCATATTAGCACTTGAGTATCTACTACAATTCAATCTAAAAACACTTTCTTTATATAGTTTAGAAAAATAGTGTTTAATATCACAACCAAAGTAATATTTATTTATTTTTATTCATTTGTTTTTTTGTTTCCTGGACATACATCAACAACAATTTTGATAGCACGTGATAGATAAAATCTCATTCTACGCGAGCATGAATGAACGTGCGCAGATTAATTGAATCCTCAGTTTGGTGTCGATCGCAAGACGAATACGATTTGGCTAAAAATGATAAAAATATGTTTCATCGTATTGGAATAAAGATATTGCGTAAATATATATCCAGAATAGTGCAGAAAATCAATCGCAGAATATCTGTGGATAAAAATGATAGTGATATTGATTTTTAAAGGTACAGTTCCATTAGGGCTGCTGGCGCGGGACGGGGAGTTGAAGCTGCAGTTAACCTGTAGGCTACAAAAATGAGGAGAGCGCAAGATTCTTCGTTGGTATAGCTTTTGGAGTAACTTCAACAGCGCCGCTTTAGCCCAAGGCAAGGAGGGTGACATGCTTTTCCCGCGTTTTTCAGTCGTAATGGATTCTTTTGCAGAGGCGGCAATATTTTTCTTGCACGAACAAGCAGAAAGAGAAGCCATAATTGGCGTACTAAATGATCGGCCCAAAAGAAAAAATAATGATATCATTTTTAGGCGAAGACATACGGAAGGCTATTACAGCAATTTAATTTCAAAGCATCTTGTAAATGATGAATACAAGTTTCATGTCTTTTTTCTTTAAACCAAATCCAATTTCACTTTATTTCAATGAAACATCAATAAATGATATTATTTTTATTCTTGCGCTACCTCC